>JAAGNO010029368.1:0-17684 GCA_033439905.1 Ceryle rudis
TAAGTCGCCGTGTTCATAGTTTGTGGTTTTTGTTTTGTTTTGTTTTTCTTTCTTTCTCTTTTTCTTTTCCCCTCTTGGTTCTTTCCATCCCAGGGCTGCTCAGCACCTGGCAGCTCCCCGTTGGCAGCCGCCTCTCGGCTCCTGGGCGGCACCTCCGGGCGGCCGGCTGCGCGGCTCTGCGCGCTGTGCGAGGCGGTGCCTCTGCCGCCCCGGTGCCCGCTGTGCCCGGGACAGCCTTGTCCTGGCTGCAGCGCTCTCCTTCAGACGCTGAGACGCTGCTGCCCAGGAGCGTAGCTGGTGCCTCGCTGAGGGCTGACCCCAGTGCGGGCAGAGCAAGATCTCCCACCGAGGTGTGTTCCATATCCATGGATCAGTTGGAGTCTCCTGCGCGGTGTGGTAACGGACTGCATACCAGCTGCCTTCCACAAGATGAAGGGAGGCAGGCCGGGGTCAATAAGCTGCTTTGTTTGAGAGAACTGGTAGGGGCTGCTCGACCCAGGCCGGCGCTCTTGGGCTGATTCTGTTCAGCGTTTTCCTGCTGGGTGTGCTCAGGACGATAGGAAGCGTCCACCTGTGGTGGCAGCGGTGCTGGAAGTGCACGAGGTGCTGGGAGTGCAGCCCTTGACCGCTTTGCTTTGCCAGGTGAGCTGGTTCAGGCACCACCCTTGATGTGCCTGTGCGCTCGTTTAAGTGTTTCAAGGGTGCCGTAGTACACTTGTGCAATTAGCAATGACTTCTGCGTTTCACTGTACGTAGAGAAAAGGGCAGAGAATCTTTGCTGGAGCAGAAGATAATCGGATGAGGGGCTGAACTTCCTCAGGGAGGTTCCTTCAAACATTCTGAAGTCTTGTGTCTATCTTCAATACATAGAATTTCCTTCAAGAGCACAAAACCCCACCAAGCAAAAAAGCCCAACTCCCCAGACCCTGTTCTTGGGGCCTAACAAACACAACCACTCAGCCAGAAAGAATAAAATACTGTGATCTTTTGAGAAGTGTTAGCATAAGTGCTGATGCTTTCTAGAGACCTGTTTTGCTATTGAATTCATTTTTGTATGAATAAAAAATTTTGTCTTTGTATGAAGATGGTGCTGCACCTCAAGTTGTACATCAGAATTGTGTTTCTGGTGTGACATAAGTCACTGTTACGGAGCAAACAGGGTGCAACACCTTTTTCCACCGCCACCTTTTTTGAGTTTATTCTGTTTTCTCTTTTGTGTAAGATGAAGAGCTGCAGGTACAGCGGGGAAAATCTAGAATAGTCAACAGGCTTGTGCCTGTTCCATGAATGGCTTCTAAGACCCTGCTAGTTAGCCTTCAAAGGCCCATCTCCCTGGTGAACTGGAGTGCTTGCAGTGGAAATGGTGCTTGATGATGTGGTATGACTCACCAAAGCCGGGCCCTTGGCTAAAATCCAGGCTGCCAGGTCCTGTCCCTGGGGCTGGCTTAAACATCCTGGGTTGCCTCCTCTAACCAGCAATTAATTTGAAGTGTGAGTCAGGGATTGCATTTTTCGTTGCTGTGATGACAGCTTTCTCAGCTAGTGGAAGTTAGGAGGCGGGATGAAAATCTAGCTGTAGCTATGACTGTGGCCAGACTAGACAAGGCTAATTCTCCAGGAGTGTAATGTGTTTGTCTCCCCTCTCTCTTGAGCAATCGGTTATGGCAGCAGCATCAGAACCACTGAGCAGTTTTTTCACTCAAAATGTTTTCAAGGAAGGGATGTGAGGCCTGGCTGTGTGGCTCTTATGGTGCTCAGTGCATTCCAACTGCTCTGGAATGCTTGGGCTGCAAGTGCCTGGGGTCTCTTGCTCTGTGATTACAAGCACCAAAGCAGTACTGTCGACTTAAGCCAACTGGATATAATCTCCTCCTGAGAGGAGGAGCCCCCATTCTGTTGCTTTGTGTTAAATTGCCATGCACAAAAATCTGGTCTTTCACAGCGTGGACTCAGTTGCTGCATGGACTTACATCTACAGTTGTGTTTTCACAAAGATTCTGCCTTTTTTTTTTTTTCCCTCCACAAAAAAAGTTGCGTACCTGGTTTTGCTTGCAAAAAGTGTCTCTGTGGCTCGCCACTGTTAGTGCTGACGGTTCTCCACAGCAAAGATACATGTGCAGCCGCCCCAGCAGTAGAAGCTCTGTGCTGATGTGCTCTGAACAAGGAGATCGTGCCACTGAGTGGTTTTGTGAAGCCTGGCAGCACGGCACCAACAGTTATCTAGCAACACCGCATCTCGGATGTTGTGTTTAGGGGGTTACTCTTATGCTTCATCAGCTCTTCGGTTACGTAACCTAGTGTCTTTCAACATCTTCTGCCTCTGTAGGACTTTGGAGTCCTAAAACACTACGCATGATTTCTTGACAGACTGGGTAAGCCTTTCTTTTCATAGAGCCTTGACTTGCATTTCTGGGGCAGGCAAAATGGACTTTAATGTTCCTTTTGTGTGGAAAGGACTTGTTGCTGGCAGTAGGACAAATTTCCCTCATTGGCCCAATGGACAAAGCTGCACCTTTTTCTATTGCTTTATTTGTTTTCTTTATCACTAGGTACTCGCAGTACTGTAGGTAAGAAGGTTTCTTTTTTCCTTAAAGTGCAACTGTGAAATCAAACACTTATAAGTAAATAAGAGTGGACAGCTGTCGTCAGAATTGCAAAAGAAGAATGATTGCACCGAACCGAGTGGTGACCTGAAGATGAAAGAGGAAAAAACCCCAGCGGAACAGTTACATCAGTTGGTCACTTGAACAGTGTCAAGTCTTTCCCTCTCTTGCATGAAAAACTTAGGGGGGTGTAATGTCACTGTTCTGACTGATGCTGAGGGTTTGGCTTGACAGGGTGGTGTTATGCGAGTTATTTAACAGCATCGCTCTCCTCCCCCCTCAGCTGGTGCAGGGGACCCATGTACTGTGTTGAAGGGATGCTGGAGCAGCTGATGCACAAGCAGCTGCCTGAGAATCGGTGCAGACACCTGGAGACTGGAGCAATGTTATCTGTTCCCACCCTCTCCAATGCTTGGACTTCGAAGGGTAATGTGAACTCTTCATTCATGCTCTCACTCACTTCTGGAGGAGGTGGCGGAGGGAGTCTGCCCGGCCCTCCAACAGTAGGAAGAGTCTGTTGCTTGTAGTATGCATCTCCTGTTCTCTTTAACCAGCACTGTCATGTGCAGTCAAGACAGTCCTCCACCCAGTCAGAGTGAAGCCTTCTCTCAGACCTTTTGGGGTACAGAAAGCTTAGCTAAAGATCTGCTTCCTTTTGATCCTCCAAGGAGGCTAAGCTGTAACTGCTCAGAGCTTTTAAAATCCCAATGACATGAAATTGATTCAAGTCCTGTTTGTTCCATATTCCCCCACTTTGAAGCCCTGTGTAACAGCCTGTGGGTTCCCCTTTCTCCCACTGCAGATGCTCATCTAAGCAGTGAGAGACCTTGGAAGCTCAGTTGGACCTTGCTGGCTCAAAACAAAGCACTCTGCCTCAGCTCCGGTGGTGCAGGCTGGGCAAGTGCCTTGCTCTGCTTGACCTGGGTGCTTAGTGGATAAAGTGGGAACAGCTGAATTTTATGGCTGAGATCGGGTGCCATATGTTAGCAGGGCTCCTGAAGCTGGCCTGGGTATGAGTGCTACTGAGCTGCTTTCAGCTGTGCCTGGAGACTTCTGAGCACAGCCCCTTCCATCTGCAGGGGCTGGCAATAATAATGTACTGCACTCGTCTGCCTTGGGAATTTTATTAGCATTCATTTTCTTGCTCCTGTCTATCTTGTACATGCTTTTTTTTTTTCCCATGTCTTCTACAGCTGCTAAATACAATAGCCCTTGACTGACAGCTTCTGCTTCATGAGCCAGATCTCAGCAGAGTCCTGGGAGGGGCCAGGTGGAGAGGGGCTTCTGATGCTTTCTGTCATGCACTGACACTGGTGGGAGAGGGCACCCTGAAATATTCTTTGGCTGCCCAGAGTGTAGTGAAGACTGGAGTGTTGGGTAGCTCTTGCCCTCTTCACAAACATTTGCTCCTTTAACAGGAAGACGTCCAGACAGTTATCGTGGGGAGGGAGCCCCTCAGCCAGTACAGAGAAGTCTGGTGTGAAGTCAAGGGACTAGATCTGCCACATAAAATCAGTGACTTGTTTGTGGACTGCTGATTCCTGAGGGTGCTGGACATTACTGCACGTAAAGGAGGATGTCAGCTGTATCTCTTCAAAAAGTGATGTTTCCATGGCAGCAGATACAGTGCAGGAAGCCTTCTTGAAAGGCAATGTTTTCTCGACCAGTTTCCAAAAGAATAAAACCCAGACAACTCCATTCTTAGTTTAATAGGAAAGAACAGCAGTGCTGGTTGCTGAACCCCGTGCAGCAGACATCTGACGGGTGTGGGGTTTTTCGTGTTTTTAAGAGTAGCTCTCCTCCTGGTGAGGTGGTGATGACCCCACTGCTGCATCCACTGGGAGCTTTGTCATATGGGCACTTCTGATTTGAGATTTGCTATATGGAGAAAAGGAGGTGTTTGCCCTTGTGCTTTTAATATCCTGTAGTGAGTAAGCAGAAAAATGTCAAACAAAGGGGGACTGACAGGGAAAGCAAGCATTAAGTGAGATTAAGCACTAAATTGAAATGCTGTGGTTCAGCCAAAACTGTCACTCTGTGTCAGCTTCAGTTTAAGAATCCAGAGGCAGAGGTTTCTCTCCTGTTAAAGGTAGTGAGCATCTTCAGAGTCCCCGATCTTTGGGTGTATATTGGCTAGAGAGACTGGGAGCCTTCGTTCAAAAACCTTGCACTGGGGGGTAGGCTTTCAACCACAAGCCTTCCCTTCTGAAAAAGACTGCAGAAACAGACCAGCTACCCATAACTTTCTAACCTGGATCTCTGCAGATGATGTCACTCCTGCTGTTTCTTCCTCCTCTTCCTTGTTCTCCTCTGCCCCTGGTTAAGGGAGCTGCAGGGACATGTGGCTGTGTGTTGGCTTTGGCGGTTCACGGAGATACAGTAAGCGAAGGTGACCGATGTTGAATGTGGTTGCCCTGCTATGATAACACTGCTGGCAGAGGCATAGACAGCTTTATGGACTTCTCTGCTGTTGCAGCTACAGCTTTATGGGCTTCTCTGCAGTTGCAGCTGGTGGCAGTTGTCCGTGTGAGTCTGCAGCCAGTTGCCCCTGGTCGGGGGGAGAGTACACTGACTGCCAGCAAATGCCGATGTGTGGAAAAACACTCGCTGGAGGGAAATCGAGGAGTTCAGATAGAGGAAGTCTGACAAGCCTCTAGTCCTGAGGCCTTGCAAACTCAGTTCAAAGTTTATGACCTGTTACTAGCAATGGCAGAGACTGGTGAGCAGCTGCAGCTTGCTGGGGATGGTGGGAGAGACTAGCAGAGGCAGAACAGCAGGGATTTTTTCCTGTTTTGCTTTCCCTTCTCTAGCAGCTAGAGGGGAGTGGAGTTTCACCAGAGCCCGGGGGGCTGGGGATACTGATGTAACCATGTGCCAAGAGGCAGACTGGGCTGGAGTTGGTGTTTTCAGTCAGGTGCTTTCCCCTGCGCTTTGCTAGGATCGGAGCCCACACTTGGCAGTGATCTTGGTTCATGAGAAAAACATCAAAGATGTTGAAAGACAAGCTTTGTAAGTAATGCTTCTTAGCTGCTCTCCAGCGTGGCAAAACTGCACATTTCAGCTGTGAGCACTGGAGATGTTGCTTGTGTCTGTTTTGCTTGAGAAAAAAAGTGCTTCAATTAAACTACTGGCAGGAGTCCTAAGATGAGCGAATAGCAGTTCTGCTCATCCCTTTCTTTTTGACTGTTCTCTGCCTATACAGGTATCACATCATGGCATTAGAAAGTTTTGATTAACTTGATCAGGACAGCAGAATTTAAAAGAAGCCCCTTTGATGCTTCCACTTGAGGCATCGAGTATTTCCAACCCAGAAGAAGGGTCAGGGGTGTGCAGTGGACACAGATCACACTGGCTGAAGCGCTCTTGCTTTCTCATTGCTCTGTTGCTCTGTAGAAGGTGAATGCCTTCAGCACAGCTTGGAAGTGTTTTGCCTACATCTGAGGAGCCTCGAGAAGCAGGCTGAAGGCAGAGCAGAAGTCCCCAAATGGACTCCTGTTCTTAACTAACCTGCTGTCTCTCCCGTGTGCTTCGATTCCTGTGTGCAGAGCTCAGTTCTACGCCTGAGCACAGACAAGCTTCAGCCCGTGGGAGAGGCTCTCGCCCTGCTGTCTGCGGTTTCCAGAGTACCTCTCAAATCTCTGCCAGGTTGTCCCCAGAGAGACTTACCGAGCAGCTGACATGGGCTAAGGGATGAGGAGGTCAGGAGGAGCACCAGCCCTGTGCGTGGGGTGGGGAAGGAGCCTTATTTAGAATCATAGAATCATCAGTGTTGGAAGGATCATCTCGTTCCAACCCCCCTGCCAATGGCAGGGACACCTCCCACTAGAGCAGGTTGCTCAGAGCCCTATCCAGCCTGGCCTTAAAAACTTCCGGGGATGGGGCCTCCACCACCTCTCTGGGCAACCTGTGCCAGTGTCTCACCACCCTCATGGTGAAGAACTTCTTCCTATCTAAATATTGACTTTCCTATTACCAGATGCCACTGTCCTGGCAGGATTTTACTGCAACGCACTTTGCTTGGAGCCATGAACTCTTAAAAGCACCGTTCATGCTGCGTGTTTAATCCCCTTGCTGAGCCACTTGCAACGTTGTGCTCCAAAACTCTTTTTTTTTCTTTTTGATCTTGAGTGAAAGGAGAGACCTGCAGTGAGTTCTTGTCTTTCTCTGTTCCTGTGTGGCCTGCCCTGGGTGTTCCTGCTCTGGCAGGGAGTTGGACTCTGTGATCTCCAGAGGTCCCTTCCAACCCCGACCATTCTAGGATTCTATAATTCTCTTCTTCCAGGACAGCTCTGGTGTCTGCCTGACAGTTACTTGTTTTACCTCGTCCTCTGGGTTGTGACAGCCCTTTGTGTCCACTGGCCAGGCAGAGTCTCCAGGTGCTGTGCAGCTACAGTGGCCCAGGTAGGTAGTGCATGGTCCCTTGAGCAAGGGATGCGTCCCAGATATGTCCATCCCTTGTATTCAGAACACCGTCATGTGATCCATCACCATGTCCAGAGTCACTTAAAGAAGCAGGGAGCAAAAGTTACTGCAGAGGATCCCAAAGAGATAATGGCCTGGACATGTGAAGAAGGCCAGGTGACGTGTCTTAAATGGCAAGCTGGGGTTGTGCTGCTGCCTGCCAAGCAGTTGCTCATCTGATCTTCTTACTGAGCGCAGCATGGGTCTGGCTCCCTACTCCTCCCAGGTCTCAGGCCATGTTTGGACCACTACATGTTCGCTTCCCCACCAGCTCCCACTCCAGGGTGTGTTGGGACCTCAGCCCCAAGCGTGGGCTGGGAACACACACCCCAAACTCAAGGACGTGTGTGTGGCATCCTGTGCTCCAAAGAAGTTGGCCTTTAATTTATGTAGCTTAACTGCTAAAAACTGTCTGGCATATTCTAGCTGGCTGCTACTGTTGTATGATTTAAGTGCAGTAATTTAGAAGGAGGGGAAAACTTTAAAGCTTTAGTATTGTTTTCTCCAATAAATCAATCCTTAACAGCATTAAAGGTGTGTTCTGGGCACCCACCTTAAACCTCCTCATCTTTATTCCTCTGAAGGAATATTTTATTCCTCTGAAGGAGGAATAAAGAGTCGCTGCTGCCATTTAAATAACTGTTTCTAGGAATCAGTCATAAATAACTAACCTTTTCTGCAATACACTTGCGCTTCTTCATGCACTTCTGGTAAATACCGAGGAACAGCAGTGAGACTTGTCTCTATCTTGTGAACTGCTACTTGAGCATCAGTATACAGCTGATCTTGCTGCTGTCCCACGACTGATGATTAGTCTCAGTAATGGTCCTTTCTGGGTTAATGCCTTGCTAGCAAACATGTTAGCCCTTTACTCAGTCTAGCAGAATGAGTGTGGACATTAAGCAGGTAGTAGTAGGCTTCTTTGGAAAAGTAAAATGCAGTGGCCGAATGTCTCTCTTTGAATAAGGTCTTGGTTTCTAGATGTGAACAGGTCCATCTTTCCTGCCCTTCGTGTTAATCTTTAAATATACTCAGTCAACTATTCGTTTTTTTTTCTTTTCTGGAGGAATCTCTTGAGTATTTAATGTTAGGGGCAGAATTCAGTCTTGGACTGAATTGTCTCCAACATTTGATTTGTTAAGAGAAATATGTCTACTGCAAGTACATCCTTTGTTATTCAGTTCCAGTAACCAGTGCTGCCATTCAGTATAAACTCATTTAGTTGTTCCTCATCAAGGGAGGGGTAAAAACAGAAGGTCACCAGACCTGTAACAACTGCCTGAGAGCTGCCGCATGGGTTGCAGGACAAACTGCCTGCTGGTTAGGGTGGTTTAGATGGCACAAAGCCATCTAAGGTAGGTGAGCCTTTCGCCTAAAGCACATCTTTGGGTGCCTTGCTTGAAAAACCAGCTTCTGAGTTGCAAGTTGTTCATACTATTAAGTTTATAATTTGCTCCTGCAAGTTGTGCTGGTTTGGGGCAACCTCCAGTATCAGTACGGGCTGGGGGATGAAGGGATTGAGAGCAGCCCTGCAAAGGACTCAGGATACCAGTGGATGAAAAGCTGCATATGAGCCAGCAGTGTGTGCTCACAGCTTAGAAAGCCAATTTCATCCTCGGCCACATCGAGAGGAGCGTGGGCAGCAGGTTGGGGGAGGCAGTTCTGCCCCTCTGCTCTGGTGGTACCTCACCTAGACTACTGCATCCAGCTCTGGAGTCCTCAATTCTTGTTAGAAGGTCCAGAGGTGGGCCACAAAAATGATGGGGGCTGGACCGTGTCTCTTCTGAAGAAAGGCTGAGAGAGTTGTGGTTAGTCGGCCTGGAGAAGAGAAAGCTCTGAACCTTCTTGTGGCCTTTCAGTACTTAAAGGGTGCTTATAAGAAAGATGGGGACAGAATTTTTAGCAGGGGCTGTTGTGATAGGACAAGGGGTAATGGTTTTAAACTAAACGAAGGTAGATTCAGAGTAGATGTAAGGAAGAAATTTTTTACAATGAGGCAGTGAAACACTGGCACAGGTCACCCAGAGGGGTGGTAGATGCTTCATCCCTGGAAACATTCCAGGTGAGGTTGACCAGGGCTCTGAGCACCCTGCTCTGGTTGCAGATGTCCCTGTTCTCTGCAGGGGGGTTGGACCAGGTGACCTTGAAAGGTCCCTTCCAACCTGAACCTTCTCTGATAAATCACAGACACTGAACCTTTAATTGGGAAACTTAATGCCACCCTTAAAGAACCTTTGGGACATCCTGCCATGTTCCGGTGTGGGTTGCAGATGACGCAGGTGCTGTGGTTGACAAGAGCAGCGGTGAACAGGGAGAATGAGTTTCTGCATATTTCTTAGCAGCAGCAAGCGAAAACTGTTGGAATTAATGCTCTGAAGCCGAATGGTTGCAGTTGGCTCATGTGCCTGTCACTGGGCGGGTTTGTTTGGCATGGAAGATTTTTGGAGATGGTGTAAGAAGTAACTTGAGCGTCAGTGGAATCTGCAGAGCAACCTGTTGAGTGCTTCCTGAAGTGGCAAGGCAATGTCTTCGGAGTAAACAGCAAAAGGCAGAGCTTTATTGGAATAAATACACTGTCATCTTTAATTCTGTTCTAGCACACCAGTATGTGAAGTCTGTAGTACGCTTCCGTTTCTTCTGTATAATTCAAAAGCAAACTTTGGTGAATCACAGAAACTTACTTCTCTCCCATTCCCAATGACAAGTACTTTCCTATTCAAGAAGCATCTTTGGAGGAAGTGAAAACATGGAGTGGGAAGGAGAGATACAGAAGTCAAAGGAAGAGCTCTGTGTGGCATCAAGAGAAGCTGCAAAGACTTTTTAAGCTCTTTGGGAGGGAGAACTGATAAGTCAAGGACAAAGCAAACATCAAATAAAATAAGTTTCTGTAGTCTGCCTGTTGCAAGGCAATGTCACTGGGGAGATCTTGTTTCCCCTTCATGCAAGGTGGTGGCAGCAGTGTGATGGCTCCTGAATAACAGTGTGGTGTCACAGCTCCCTTGGTGAAGTGCACGCGTGGGGATTGACAGCTAGCAACAAGCAGTGTGCAAGTCAGTGCTTAGACTTGACCATCTTCAATATCCAGATTTGATCTGGCAGCGCAGAATGAAAAACTGGGAATTGCATGATTAATAGCTGTTTAAGCTCTGAATTTTTCTGAGCGATTTCTGTGCTGATGGCCAAGCTACAAAGTGCCAAACCTGATGGAACAGTAACCTCCCTGGTGTCAAGCTAGACCAATCCTTAAGCATAAAGTTGGAAAAGTTTACCAGGCTGATCCATTAAACTCAGACTGGAGCGTGACCAGTACTTAGAGTGGCTATGAATAAATGTATTTCTTTTGTTTGATGTTTACAGTGGTGAAATCGGGTGTGTGGTGGGTTAGCTTGTGCGTAGCTTGTGCTAAGTGTAGAAGACCTCACTTAGCTGTGCAAAGCTTTATTCGTAGGGTTTGCAGTGATGTTCAGTTCCAGGTCAAATACTGTGAGGAGGCAACTTGCAGAAACAGTGCAGTGCAGTTCTGGACCAGCTGCTCACAGAAAGCAGTGGAGGTGTGCTTTCTTTAAAAAAATAAATAAAACCCCCAAACAAAACAGCAAGAAAATGCAGTTCCCTTCTTTCCTCACCCCCACAGCTTTTAGAGCTGAAGCTCGATTTCCTTCAAGAGACATCCTTCAAACTTTGACCCTTCAAACACGCTGCACTACTTCCCTCTCCTTGTAGTTTCTTGTCACATCAGCTGTACCAGAATCAGGAGAAATATCTGCCAGACTTTGTGTTCACCTAGTTATGTCTTCCCAGTTTTGTCCACTCTCATATTTCAGTCAAATAAATGGTTTAACTTGCTCTACCTGCTTTGCTCTGAAATAGAAGCGAGTAGCCTGGAGATCGTAAACACGCTGATGTTTAGGAAAACTTACAGAGAATGGACTGGGGCACAACTAGATCACGCTTAAATATATGAATACTGCTTGGAAATCTTGAGAGATCAGTACTTTTCTGATCTCCACCCGTGGTGTTGTGAAAGAGCAAATATAGCTTGCTTGTAATGTCACCCAGAGGTAGAAAGCGATGGTTCCTATCCAAAGTGCAGTCTGATGGAAGGAGGTATGCTCAAGGTCTTCTAGGATCTGGAAAACCTTAAAAACTTTATTTGTGCAGAAATCCTCTCTGGACGAACATTCCTGTCCCTTTTCTTTGCTGCCTCCTGCTGTTGGAGTAGTGTTTTATGACTGTTGATTTGTGTGACAGCAGTATCTCTCTAGGTTAACAGTTTCATCTAATTTACTGTCCTAGTCTGACTTGGAATGGGAGCAAATGTCTCTTAACAGGATTTACTCAGCTCAAGCAGCATTAAAAGTTATTCAAGGACATATAAATTGGATAAAATCTCAGAGTACTTATTAATATAAAGGGAACTTCAGTGGTCTTAATACTTCAAAAGTAGATGCGTTATCTGCATTGTATTAGACAAAAAGCCAGTCGGTGCAGTTGGCTTGTTGGCAAATTGCTACTCGTTTGTTGCAGGCAGAGTTGCAGGATTCTCCCTCTTATCTCTTAAATGAGGTTAAGAGCAGTGCAGAAATAATTCAAGCCTTACATCTTGAGTTTGGCCAATTCGCAGCCCTGTTGGAGTGGGGTTCAAGGTCCCTGAGCTAGTGACAGAAGTTGTTCCAACTCGGCTTGGGAGCAGTGCAGGAACTGGTGCTGCCTGTCTGGGTACGTCCTGTAGCAGCAGTACGGGCAAGTAGCAGCCCAGCTCCGCCTGGAATAGGACACTTCAAGGAGTACATGGTTGGATGGGTAACTGGTAAATGCCAAACTGGGGAACGTATCTCATGTGATGCTGCAGAAGAAGACAGCACGACATATCCTGTGTTGAATTTCAAGTGAGAGATGCTCAGTGGTAGCAAACTGCTGCATCGGAGTGCAGGATGCCAGTAATCAGTTGGTGTGCCATTGGCACTTCTCTCTTAGGTCTTACTTTCTTAAGGTGGACTCACCAAAATTCTGCAGTGGGGGAGAAAAGCAGGTGAATAATATGGGCTTGTTTTCATTATGGGCACATCTGCTTAGATAGGCTACGTAACTGGCTCAGTGTCTATTGTTGGCTTTTAATTACCTCACAGACAGGCTGCGTCTCTGAAGGGCTTGTGACAAAAAAAACATTTTTAGTCTAAAGGTGTGATTTGGCTGGTTGGAGAAGGGGGATCAGGTCTTACGACCTGAGAGATTTCTGGGGTGTACGTGACTGGGTATTTATTGTGCCAGTGCACTTCTGGCTACGCAGGGTTTTACAGTTTAGGGACATCTCATGCTGTCTTCTCAGATCGGCCAAGAGCAAAAATGTTAATAAGATTTGTACACAGCCTGCTACTTAACAGTTACTTATGTTGGAGAAATCATACTTTAAGTGTTACGTGATTACACTTGTTTGACAGCACCAGTCAGGGGTGGTGAGATGCCGGAACAGGTTGCCCAGGGAAGTTTGGGATGCCCCATCCCCAGAAGTGTTCAAGGCTGGGCTGGATGGGGCTTTGAGCAACCTGATCTAGTGGAAGGTGTCCTGGCCTGTGGCAGGAGAGGTTGGAACTAGATGACCTTTAAGGTCCCTTCCAACCAAAACCATTTTTTGAATCTGTGGCACAAGACTTTTCTTTTTTCTCCCCAAATTCTAGCCCCACTGGTCAGCTGCCTTTTTCCTGCAGACTCCTAACTGAAATCAAACTAATCTGCTGCTGTAAATGCTCTTGCATTCCTTGCAAGCTGTCATAATACCATTCCTTCCCAGCTGTCGTATTACTTCTGTACACTGGGGGAATGCGTAGAAGAGCAAAGTCTCCCATGTTTCAGTTTAGAAAGTATGGGAGAAAAACTGAACTTTATTCTGTCAGCTTTGGAATATCTCCAAGGATGGATTTTGTGAAGTACTTACCCTAAGCCTTGTTGCTCACATCAAATTGTGTGCTGCTTGGTTGCTTAGGTGCTTCTGTTCTTTATACTCCTCTGGTCAGTGGTGCCAGTTCTGTGCTACACCAAATCCAGGCACGAGCTTTGTGATTACATGGTGGGAGCTAGTGTGTACCTCAAGCACTGATGAGGGTTTACTGGTGGTATTAAGGTATTGCTAAGACTACAGATGGTGCTTTTATTGGTGATTAGCCTTTCAGATACTGCAGTACATGATTCAGCCCAATATGTAATCAAATCTGCTTTGTTCTTAAAACGTCAGTATTGGTTTTTTTGTGGTGGGACCTGATACTGTGCAGCGGGAGTGGTGGGCTTTTCTGGAGCTGCTTTTCAGAAATGGAAGCTCTGGGGTGCAGTGTTGAAAGAGAGGGCTTTGCTTTGAGTGCAAAAGAGCAGACTTTTCTGAGGGAGGCTTGGAGTTGCTCCAATTGAACTCTCTCAAGTAAAGCTTTTAATTAGATGGCAAGGTGACATGCTAAAACTTTGTTTAAAACAATTCTGTTCTGCACTACAGCCTTTTCTTTCTAATCTTTTCCAACTGTCATCTGGCTGCAGCTCAGCACTATTTCTCCAGTGTTTTTGACAGGTTCAGTCTCTTAGCGGGGATTGAAGCCTTTAGAGCATGGCAGCGTAACTGGGATAAGCAGCTGAGGTCAAATAATGAATATATTTCTCTAAATGCTGCCTGACGGTATTTTTGACTCTGTTAATCTCACTTGGAAATGTTCCTCTCTGTTTGCAGAGTTTGGCCTGACTTGTCCAAAGTTGATGTGATGCCCTCTCTACCCCATCACTGGTTCTGGGGTGCTGACTTTGGCTGGGACTCTTCCCATAGGTTGGAAATGCTTTTCACCTGTTGTTGCTGGAGTTGACAAACGTGACTGCTTTGACCACTGTTTGAGACACACAGCTTTGCCATAAATCGGAGATTTTTGCCTAACAAAAATCTTACGAGTGCTGGAGCAGGTATCTTCAAAAGGTAGCGGAGAACTTGTGCAAATGCAGAGACTTCTGTCTGATAGAAACAGGTTAAGAGTCTTACTGTGGTATCAGCTTGTTTAGCAGCTAAAGATGCTGGAGTGTGGTTTTATGCCCTCTCAGGAAATTAGTCTGAGTTTATAATTGGATTGGGAGGAGGAGAGGAGAGAAGTGCTGCCTTGGCTAAGAGGTGCATCAGCTGTCTGAAATGCCGTGGGCTGATACTGGGTTAAGCAAAGAGCAGTACTAGCAACCCTGTAAGCCTTAACTGGAACTCGCAGCAGTATTTGTGTTGTAGAGAGATACATCTTGGGAGAGCACTGATCATTCTAGGAGGGGTTGGTTTGTTTGTTTGAATGAGTACTTGAAGGCAACACTTAGTCTTAAGAAAATATTTCTATACGAAGGACCATCCTGGACAATGCTCTTGCATCAGGGAGAGCTCATCCAGAGAAAGTGCTTTAGGGGAGGCTGAAGTAGTGAGATTAATACAGTGGTGTTGAGTTGGACTCTGCTAGAAGACAGCAAATGCCTACACCTTTAAACCACACTCTGCTGACCATTGCTACCAGGGCTGCAGAAGCGTGTAGTCAGACTGGTCAGCAACTGGTGTAGTTGTGCAGCTCCATTCGTGTCACGTGCAAATCTCAGGTGCTGAAAGAGGGAGGTACCAGCTGTTGAGAGGAGAGCGCACTGCGGGAGTAGGAGCACAAAGGTACCAATTTAAAGCTTGGTCGGTGTTTGGGCTTCTGTCCTATTGCTTCACGGCATCTTTCTCTCTTAAAGCAGTTTTAAGGCCTTGGGTCAGGTGCTGAAAGGCTTTACTCATCTGGTAAGACAAGATCAAATTGATGCTAGAGAACCTAGATTGGCTTAAGATCTTAAATAGCTTTATAGCTCTTAAAACGACTTATGTCCTGTAAAGCTCAGTTGGAGCATGGAGAGGAGCCTGACTGTTTGCTGCCCAATTGGGATCTGTCTGGGAAAGAATGGGGGTGGGGGAAGACCTGGCTGGAAGTCTTTACCCCAGCCACAGTTACTGGGAGGCTTCCACTCAGTCTTGCCTGTTAGCAAGAAGATGCAAATTCAAACCAGGTATAGGCTAAACAGTTGAATTTTATCAACCTCGAAATAAGAGATTGAATCTTTTTGCTGTGCCTCCAAATCCACAAGCTCTTCTTCGCACTCTTTGGCAACAAACTCTTCTCCTCATCTTCCTCTTCTGCTTGCAGAGTTGAATACTGGAGTCCTGGTAAGCTTGCCAAAAGTACGGGCAAGTTTGACATCTCTGTGCTTTAACAGGACACAAAAACAAGACATCAGAAATAGTGGAGGTGCCGACGTAGCAGCAGAACTCTCGCGATTAGGTGCAGATCTGTGGGTTAGTTATTTAGGTAGCTTCATCCAAAGTATTGTCTGGATCTTGTCCTAGGGTAAACTCTGCATTCTTGCAATCCTAAGGCATTAGTAGTAACCTTTCCATTTTGAATTTAACTCTTTGTAGGAAACACTACTTAATACACAGCTTAGTTTCTTCAAAGCCTGGAGACGGTTCATTCATACTTGAGCAGGGATTGGTTTCTTTAGTGAAAGGGAGATACAACTTTTCCATTTATAAACAATTATTCTGCTAGACCTAAATGTGGGAAAAGCAGCTTCTCTGCAATGCTACCATAACATCTTATCCTTGCTTAGCTACTGACAAGGCAGAAGAGCTTTAATGCTATATTGCCTTTCTTAAACAGCTGCTGAAGCCTCGCGCTATGGTGGAAGCTGCAGACCTGGGTAAGAGGTGGTATCTGAAGGAAGAATGATGTCTGAGACTAGGCAGGCAAATATCTGGTGAACAGTGTTCACGGCACACACAGTCTGTGCTGACTGTTGATACTAAATAGTTACCTGGGAAGGCTTTAAGCACACTCTTTAACCTTAAAGGATTACAACATGATTAATGGTAGTTGCTGTGATGGAAACGCTCTGCTGCGGCTTGCTGAGCCTTTCTGAGCCACTCTGACATTCAGTTGAACTTGTCAGAAATTGGTTCAGGCATCCTTGACGGAAGTTATCTACCTTCATGCCAGTTCCTCAAACACCCATTTCTAAAGTGACATAGATGACTGAAGTACCAACCTCTTATCCTGAGCTGTTAAGGGCAAATGAGTACTTGTTCTGGAACAGCAGAAGCTTCAGTTGTAATCTCTTGCAGAGTGAGCAAAACCCTGCTGCTACTTGTCTCTGGAGCAGGTGCATCCTTAGCCTCCAGGGTCTCTTCAGGTACTGGCTTGAGCTGATACCTGCAGGAGCAACCCGGGTACACCGGTAACAGTTGAACTTGCTATGCAGGGCAAACAGCGATACTGGAGCACGCACAACAGCTACTCTGAGCTGCTTAACAGCAGTCTAAACTTAAGCCTCAGCTCTAAAATCTGTGTCTCGTGCTTGGCAGGCAGGGTGCTTCTAGCAGGGTGTAACTCTACTTCCTCAGCTCCGCCTCCGGCCAGCTGCATGTGCTGTGAATTGCCATGAAGAGTCAGGAGGAGGAAGGCCATGCAATGGGCTGTTTTGGTCATGGGAGAGGCCTTTAGAAAGGCCTCATAATGAGCCTGTTTTCATAGCATAGAGAAGTCTCAATTCCTACCATTGCCTCGCTATGTTCAGGCTGCTGCAAATGGCCGAACTTGTCAAAAAGCTTCACGCTGCAGAGCAAAACCTTTCTTTTGGTCCTGAGTGGCTGCTGTCTGTCATCCTCGTCCTGCTTTGTTTCCTTGGGCCATCATTTTAATTTGGAAAGACCCTTGGAGGAAAATGCATTCCTCCTCCAAATGCAGCACGCTAACAGCCGGCAGAGCCTCTCCTTCGAGTGCCTTTCAGCGGCATAGGGGGAGTGCTGCCTTACTCTGCCCCAGTCCCTGGGTGTGGAAGTGGATAAACTGACTGTTACAGCTGGCCAGGGGAGTATTTGTCATCTAGAGATGACAGGTAGCCTGGAAGTTGTCCTACAGCAGGTTTGGAAGGGTGGACTGCTGTCCTTTCTCCTTACAACCAGATGGGCTTGTACTTAAGAAGTGAAGACCATCAAACTTCTCTAGGTGATGAGGAAGAAGCTTGTTCAGCAAGACAGCTTCCTTCCACACCAGGTAGGTTTTGTAGCTGAGAAAGAGTAAGGAGTGGTTCTCCTGTAAGCTCCTGCAGGTAAGAGAGCAGGAGGCCGGTGTGTTCAGGCAGCTTGTTTGGGAGGTGCTGTAGCCACCCAGCTGTATGGCCACTATGCAGTTTGGAGTAAGGTGTGGTTGCCTACCCCTCTCTTGGCAGTGGTTTTAGGACAGTAATCTTTCTGAAAACTAAAGAATTGTCTCGGGTGACTTCTGGGCTCCTGATCTGGCTATGGGCAAGCCAGGGCAAAAGCAGAATTCAGCTCCTCGTCTTGGGGCTCGGATTTGTAACTCGGCAAACCTTCCCTGTAAGCCAAAGGTATGTTCTAGTGGTGGGAAGTGTCCTGTACCTGTCTCTGACTACACTGGGGACATGTTGGAGAGTTTGGCCCATACACACCTCTGGCTGGAGCAGTGAAGGGCCAGGTGAGAGGTCTTAGACTGGCAATCCAGATGTCTCTGGGGATGTGAAACCAACTTTTGCACAATAAAGATGCAGGAAGAGTACCAAATTTTTTTT
>JAAGNO010029368.1:17784-30810 GCA_033439905.1 Ceryle rudis
TTTTTTTTTTTTTTTTTTTTTTTTTTGAGAGGATTGTATGGGGTAAAACTGAACTTGGGGAGTTTCCTGTATGTCGCAAGAATGAGTTGAGTCCAGTAAATGCCCTTGGCCAGGAAATACTGTTTGTGATTGTTAGGAATGAACAGATCTTGATATGGGGTTCTTTGTGTTAACATAGCTACTTTCGGTTGTCGTAGCCTGCTCGCATTGACTGATGTTAACACTGAATGGTTCTTTCGGGTGGGTTTGGAAAAGGTCCTAGGGAGTAACCTCACCTTCACTCTCTTTTTCTGTCTGGAGAGTGATGGTCAAAACCACCCACCTCTTCCAGTGTTCCACATCTGGTAACTTGTCATTTGGCCTAATCCAATTAGTAGAAGTGTTGCCTGAGCCTTTTGTACAGAATGCAGCCCCTGCCTGCTGAGTTACACAAGGGGAGGCTGCAAAGCAGGATCGGTAGCTACCCCTATTAGCCTGATGGGGGTGTGTGTGTGTATATATATATATATATAGTGTGTGTGTGTGTGCTTGAGAGTATGTTACTACTGTAACTGTGTTACAATTCTCTCCTGCCTTTGGATGCTTTAACTAGAATCTGTGACCAAAGCTTTGACCTTTGTCGTGTGACCTTTGCAGTCTTTCTGGCAGATGCCATAGCCACGTGTCAGAAATGCAGAGGAGCATCATATTTTCTTTTTTTTCCCCATTGCATTTGGAAAATAGCAGAGAGATGTGTTCCAGGCTCCAGCACTCTCACTGTTCTGAGCCTGCAGGTAGTCTGCACCAGAAGCCAATGTAGGTCTGCAGTCTAAAGGAACTGGTCTTTAATTAGCTGGAAGATCTGTTCCTGTGCCCACTGGCTGCAGTGGAAATGGAAAGCTAAGCCTTCAGAAGCGGTAGGCTTTCTTCTTCTATCTCCCAGGGATATAGTGCCCCAGCTTGACTTGGGTGTGCTGCAGGGCTCCTTCACTTCTGCAGCTTTGAGCAGAGGGTGGCCTAATGTCTCTGATCAGCTCTGGTTTAAAATGTCACTCTTACAGTGGGGGAAAATATTAATTGCCATTTGATTATGCTCCTCTGCATGCAGGCTGCAGTGAAGAGACAGGTGAGGGTGTGGGGCTGGGAGGAAGTGGTTGTTCACCTGTTAGGGTGATCTACACTGCTAGTAAGATGGATGGTTTTTTTCAGTAAAGAAGCTGATCTTGGAAGAAAAAGAAAAAAAAAAAATTAGTGAAGCATTGCAGAACTGTACTGAGTGCCTCTTTAAGGTAACAAGCACTGCTTCCCAGGGCTAAATCTTACAGCCCCAGCATGAAATCAGCTGCCTTCTGTAAGCTGATATTTCCGTGTGGTATACGTGTCAAAACATAAATGCTTTTCATCAGGACGGTGCATTCTGGTGTTACCTGTTCTTGGCATAACTGGCTGCTCTAAATGACGCTGGCTGAAGCACCAAGGACACAGGGCAGTGCACACCAATAATATTAAACCCGAAGAAGACAAAACTCAACCCCCTTCTTACACAGATACATTTAGCCTCATGGGCAAAAGTCATAACGCCCATTAGCACATTCATTAAACACCCTGGGTGGTGTTGATAGCAAAGCCTTCAGAGCTGCGTGCTGCTTTCTCCTGTTCTGAGCTCACACTACACTGGGATACCTGGGCAGCAGGTTCTGGCTACTGGTTATTACAGTGGTGGAAGCAGCTGGAGAAATAGTTCCGCACGCAGAATTTTCCATTAATCAGAGAAAAAAGTCCTCCACAGATGGTATATGGGGTAGATTACGGGTAGTAATCCTTTTGTGCCCTAGAAGATTAAGGATATCCTGGTGTAGCTGCAGTCAGCTGACCTTTTTTTTTTTTTTTTTCCCCTCTTATTTAAATGATTGAAAATTCTTAATGCAGTTCTGCAGGGGACCGAGGCTCTTCCAGAAGCCGTGAGCTGTGTGCTGTGAATGTTTGTTAAAGGAACGGTCTGTTTAAGTCCAGCCCCAGTTATAAATTTACAGGAACTTAACTTTGTGCCGTGTAAACAGCAGCAGCTACAAGATGGCTAAGAAATCTCTTGCTAGACAGCTCTGTCAAATCTAACAGAGGTGTATGAGAGCTGAATTTCGTGAGGAGGGATAGTGTCATGTGAAGAAACAGAGGGTTTCTGAATCCTGCTGCCTGGGTCGCCTCGGGAAGCGAAGATGAATGCTGTGGTGGAAGAGGAGGATGGCTGCGCGCTCTGAGTTGTCTGGCATGGATCTGTATGAGGATTACAAATCGCCCTTCGATTTCAATGCTGGAGTGAACAGAAACTACCTTTACCTGTCACCTGGCATAAACCTTTCTCCGCCTGGATCACCTACACTGGCAAAGTCTGGTAACTTCCTTCTCTTTCTTTCTCAAAACCTCTATATGGAAAGCTTAGTGTTTAATATCTCTGTAAAAAGGAACTTCTCAAATTAAGAATCTATAAAATTTGGCTGACATGCAGGTGTAAATGAAGGTCAGAGTTGACCTGCTGTTAACTCTGGTGGTTTATTAGCTTTGGTGTGTCATGTAGGAAATAGCTCATGTGCTGTGTGTTTACCAGCTTCACCTGACTTGTTACTTCTTCATTCAGTAGAAAGGCAGTTTGAGGGGAAAATGAAATAAGGAAAACAATTAGGAACGAAAGGGCAACTTCTGCAAGATTGGAGTAACTGGCCTAGTTTGACTGTAAGTTGGTTTTTTTGGGGTGGGGGGAGGTAGAACTGCATACCGAGTATGACTTCAGAGCTCTGGATAGTCAACCTCTGCTTCTGCCTTAGTACTGAAAATATCACCGATTAAAGAAAGTGCCCTCTAAAACCTTTACTCTGTTCCACTTAGCATTTTAAATGCTATAAATATTATCCCTCCAGATACTGGCTGTACTTGTGCTGCCGTGAGGAAGCGGCTGTTGCGTGCTGTGCTGCAGTGGCATCCATCTAGTGCTTAACCCTACCAGTTTCTGGCTGGTGGTCCGTACAGGACACCTAACAGCCATGCCTCCCAACACATCCAACCTCATCTGGTTTTACCACCTTTCCTTTCTGTTCTGTGCTGCTGGACGTGATCTTCCGGAGGAATTAAAAATACAGAAAGCTTAGCCCTGCTTCGGGTGTGACAGAGCAAAGTTACGAAGGAGTTGACTTTTTTTTTTTGGATAGGCTCATTCCTTACACTCTTAAAGAAATGTGCATCCCTTGGGGAATGTCTATGTGAGCTGAAACCCCTCCATGAACTCCATGAGCTTGGAGCCTCTGGGGAGCAGTGGTCAGCTTTCACTTTGGCAGTTACTGTATCTCCCACCTCTTCCAAAGTGGTCCTTTGCATCTCACCGTAAGCACCAAACTTTGCTGGGCTTGTATTTCTTTTTCATTCTCTTTGAATGAATGTGTTTGGGAGAAGCCCAAGAACGTTCTCCTCCACATTGAAGAAATATGTCTAGCTTTGACTTTTTCATTGAGATAAATGGGAAGCACTTAAATCTGATCCTTCTTCTATATTGCAAAATAAATATCCTGTGTAGCACAGTACATTACTCAGACGTTGCAGTGATCTTATAGTCTTGTAACAGCTTGTTCTCCTGAACTCTAGCAAGTGCCATTTTTCTTCTGCTTTGCCAGCTGTATAGCGACATCCAAAATACTCGCTCTGAGTGACACAGAAGGTGTCTGTCTAAAGATAAAGCTTTGTGGAGGTGGACCCTCCCCAGCCTCAAAGGCTGCTCATGTGAAATGACCTGCACTTCCTTTAACTGCTGGTGTTTACTGCGAACCTCTGAATTCAGGCCAGAAAGAGGTAGGAACTTCTGGTCAAAGTAGAGCAGGAACTTGGGTTGAAACCAGTGAAAGAAAACCTGGGTGCAGACTGAACGACTTTAATGCTTTGTCTGCTCTGGCAGAATAATGGGGGGGTTAAGTGCAGTTTCCCAGATGGGCCTTGTGGAGTCCTAATCAACTAACTTGTTCTTTATTTGGTTCATTTAAGTAGACCTAATAAACTGGTGGGAGAATGTTAATCTTGGACAGACAGACACCTTAAAAACGAACCTTAAAACTAGGTAAGTTTTCCCAGTACTAGATAAGTCTTCCAATTCCCTCCCCCCCCAGGGAATTTTTACCGTTTAAGAGTTTGAGGCATGAAACACTCAGCTACACTTGGTTATAGCCACCAGAGTACCAACCGACTGCATGTTAAGTCCTCTGCAACTCTAAAGATGCATTACAACTAACGTAACACAAGGTAACAAGTTAGAAGCCAGTAATAGTTCTGCTGGCAAACAGAGACCACCACAAGTGAGAAATGCTCCCTTAATAACAGATGGAGCCAATCTGTTGGCTGACTCCATCTGTTGGCTGACTCCTGTTTCCCTGATTTCTTGCCCTGCACGCCACAAAAATATCTAAGGTGGGCTGTGCACCTTTTCTTGTGAAGGTTGCTCAAAGCCAGGAACTTGCCGTCTGTCAACCCTGGTTTACAGGGTATATTTGGGTTGTAGCCATGCCACTGTGGAAGTCAGTGGGTTGTTACCTGTGTAGACAACCGTTTCTTGGTCAGGCTGCCTAGCACAGCCTTCCCATAGCACCGATGAACTCTGCCCTCCAGTTCTTGCAGGTGAACTGAGGAGTGGGAGCAGAGTGAGCAGAGAGGTGAACTGTCACAGGGGGTGAGAGGGGAGGTGACAGAGTAGACTGCTGGGAAGGTGCTTGCTTGTGTACTTCAAATAGAGCTAAAATAGAACTATTAAGTGGGATGGGGGTAGAAGGCGAGGGGAGGAAGGCCTGGCTAGATCCACAGCGTGAGGCAGGGAGGACTCTTGAGTAGCAGTGATTTTTCTGTCTTACTAAAATATCTAGAAGTGGGAAGGGGAGGATAAATTATTCTCTTGCAGAATCTTATCACTGTGGCTTAAGTGCAATGGAGGTAACAAACAGCAGAAACTCCCTTAAAAGACGAGTTTTCCCAAGAGCAGAAGCTATTTCTGCGGGACACAATCCATCATGTTCTTCTACTGCTGGATTCACTTCATCTATTTTTGGTGAGATAATCCAGATGACTCTTTGTAACCAGATTGAACAGACTTCCAGCTGGATGTGCTAATGCTCTTGGAGGCAACGTCATCTTCGGGACTTGCAAACTTTCTGAAAGGGCTTTTGCAGCAGCAAGCTCTGTAGTCCCTGAAGGGCCTGCAGATGGAGAACAAGGCCTGGAGTTGGAGGCTAATGTACTGGGGGTCAAAGAGCCTCAGAGGAAAACGCAGTTTAAATTGGTAGCTTTTCTTCAGTATAGACATGTGTAATAGGGTAAACAGCAATGTGACAAAAAGATCTGACATTCTTAAGTGCTGGAGGTTAAGAAGAGGAAATGAGGAAAATCATTGATGTAGAAGACAAAAATTATCTGATTGTTAGACATAAGCTGTAATACTTCTTTTTTTCTTCCTTTTTTTTTTTTTTGGTGCTGTGCTTTGGTTTGGCATTAGACTTGAACTTTTTTTTCCGCCCTAGATTTCTGTCAGTAAATAGTCTATTGGGAAACCTGTAGGAACTACCTGATGTTTGTGTAGCAGACATGAATCTCTGGAAACAGTTGGTGTAGATTTCATAAGTAAATGCAGGATGGGGTTTGGGTTTCTTTCTGGGTGCTTCTTTCTCTGCATGTTCAGTGGTAATTTACAATTTACTACCCATGTAGCTCTGTGCTTCTAGAGGACGAGTGTTCTGTACGCAAATACAGCCAGAAAACACTGGTTTTGGAAAGAATTTGTGAAATTGAGCTTTACCTGAGTTTAGTAACTTGATCAAGAACAAGGCCTCTTCTTTCCTTAGGCTTGACAGCTGCCAGGAGTGTGTTTCATAGAATACCTTCAACTAATTACAGACTCACAGATTCTTTCCCTGACTTTTCAGTCGATTGCGCTGTCGCTGTTTGATGCCAAGCCTCGCAAAGAAGTCACGGTGGTGGTCTTGTTGCACGTTAATGAGGTTTTGGATTCCTGGACCAAATGGCAGTATGGAGTCAGAAGCTGCTGAAAGGAGGATGGAATTTTATCTGTTTAATTACTATAGTGGCTAATAAGGCAACCTTAATTATGTCCTCAGTTTGTCTGAGTTATATACTGATATGCATACACACACACACATGCTTGCTCTCTCCTTACAATCATCCTGGTCTTTTTTTTTTTTCCTTCTACTTTGAGATGTTTATTTACTTTATTTTCTGTTTCGCATTTCTGCGTGAGCAGCTGCTCTAGTTTTGCCCTGCTCTGGTAGGGGGTTGGACTCAATCTTTGGAGGTCCTTTCCAACCCCTACCATTCTGTGATTCTTTTTTGCTATCCATAAAGCTATTTTATCTCTTGACTAAAGAACTGGTTTTGAGAATCCACATCTGAATGGTTGTTTCTCATGCAGTCTCTCCACAAACTGGTGTCTTTGCAAAATGGAGCAAGATTCCTTAGTTCTGGCAAGCTGTGTGTTTGAGTGTCAGCTATAAAGATTCAAAATGGGAAATCTTTTGCTGGAAAATCTTTTTGTTGCATTAAAAGCTGTGATCTTAGTGCAAGCGGTAAGGACTAAGGGAATCTTTAAAGTGAGCGTATTGCAGCAATACAGATAACACTGTTCTCCTTCCTCTCTCTGAAGCCATGAAGGTGAACACTGAGGAAGACTATAGGGGTGTTTGGTTTCATATGGAGGAGTCTGGCTCAGTTATGGTTTCTGGATGTGGAAGGGAGGAGGCAGCGGTGTGAGTGGATGCACATCCTCATGAGTCCGTTCTGTGCTGCCTGAGTTGAGAGAGCAGAGAGCACGTGGGCTCCTGAGCAGAGGTGGAGTAGGAACCACTGGTTGGGACTCAGTGTTCTGCACCTTGGTTTCTATCAGACTGGTGGGATGCGTTGTTCTCAACATGTTTTCAGTTGTCTGTTAGAGCAGCAGTCACAGTTCTATTGAGCTTTAATACAACTTCACTGAGTGAAACAGCTGGTGGAAAAGCCTCTGGTTTCCTGTATGCTGTAGTACTCCAGGAGTGTCACTTTGGTGTCCTCTCATCAGTTTTCTTGGTGTGCTGGCACAAAAGGGCCGTATGTTAATGTTAGCTGCTTTCTGGCAGAAGTGTTGACCTGATTTTTAATGATTTATTCACTTCAAGGGCTGCTGAGAAGCGACTCTATACCTGAGGTTGGAGAGGATGCTGCTGCTACAGTTGGTATGGCAGAAACACTCTCAGAGGAAGAACAGGACGAGCTAAGAAGAGAGCTTGCTAAGGTAAATGACTCGCAAAGAGCTCTTGAGCTGGCGTTGAGACTGAAATCTGGGATAATGCTGCCTTTGAACACACAGTTAATGCTTTGCATATTTATTCTGTGAGTGTTTAAAGTCGGGTATGGCGCTCCTGTGTATTGTGCAGAGGGAAAGGGAACGTGTCAAGAAGAAAAGAACAGCCAGTTCTAGCTGGGGGGAATGAAGCTAGAAGTGCTGAGGGTGCAGATCTTCAACCGAGATGCATAAATGCCTAACCCTTTTTTTTCCCCTCATGTGAGAAGCCTCACCACAGGCTGTCAGAGAGAAGCCAAAACCCAGTATTGTCTCAACTGGTATGGAGTAACTAAAACTGTTGTTTTTCATGAAGGATGCTTCATAGTAACATCTGCGTAGACACTGTTTTGCTGACATCTAATCATCCAACTGTTTTCATCCATGGTTCATACAGCAGAACTTTTTTTAAGAGCCAGCTGAAGTAGTACTTTGCAAAGGACAGCCAGATATTCAGACCTGATACATACATTTCCAAAGCTGTCAAAGTCAAGCTTTATTGAGCTACCAGTCTTTTTTTCTTCTGTAGCTCTGTGTGACTTTAGGACCTTAATAAAAGACACTACCTTAAGCCTAAGGTTGGCGAGCAAACTGTGAAATAAGCACGTTAATTACAGTCTTGATTTTGGTAGTCCTGGGTATTATTTAATGCCAAATCAATCAGCTGAAGATGGCGAGGGAAATCTGGTCCTGCTAGGGTACGTCACGCGGGACTTCGGGCGCGTATCCAAAACAAAGGTGCATTGAAGATGCTCCTCAAAGGAGCATGAATGAGAGGGCAGCAGATACTCTTAAGTAGGTCCAGTCTAGATGAGGAAGAAGGGTTTTGGTTGCATGCCTTGCCTTTGCACATACGGCCTTAGTGCCTCTGTCACATCTATACATACTACAGAGTGGCATCATCGTAAAACTGCTATGACATCACTGATCATAATCTGGTCATGCTTCTGTGAGAGCCTGAAATGACCATCCATGTAAAGAAGGAGATATACAAACAATACAGTTTTCTGACACAGCTGAACAGGTGCTGTGGTTTTGTTGCCGTGGGTTTTTTTGGGGTTGTTTTAGGTTTTGGGGTTTTTTTGTTTGTTTGTTTTATTGCTTTTTAACTGCTCAGTCTGTCACCTTTTCCACCCCTGCTCTGGGGAAGGTGCTCCTGTGGCTGGACCCAGCCCATAGTTGCTGGCTTAAGCTGCAAAATAACCTTTCTGTTCAAGCAAGGAGACAAAACTTGGGTATGGATCAGATGTGCTCTGAGCTTCCTGATACTGGTCATACATTGGTGTCTCTTCAGACGTGGCAGGAAAATAGAGGCTTGGCATTGTCCCACGTCTGACTAATCTTCAGGCTTCACGTAGGCTAATGTTGTCTAAAGGTAATGGTTTTGAACTATACAGCCTTTTAGTAACCAACTTCCTTGTGCATATTCCAGTACCAGATCTATCTGCGGGTCGATTACTTTCTTACTAGCTCCTGTTGTAGACTGTTGAATTTCCCTTTTAGTATTTAGAAACGACTGTGAGGCGACGTTAAAAAATGTGCTAGCCCTCCCATGCCAGTAGATGTTTTAATAAATACATAGTTAAATGGCTGGATATATTGCATGTTAACTTACCTCTCATCAACTCTGCTGCCACAGGTGGAAGAGGAAATCCAGACACTCTCCCAAGTGCTAGCTGCCAAAGAGAAGCATCTAGCAGAAATCAAGAGAAAGCTGGGGATTAACTCATTACAGGAGCTAAGGCAGAACATTACCAAAAGCTGGCAAGATGTTACATCAACCACAGCGTATGTACCACTTCATGACTCAGCCCTAGCTGTTGAGGTGAAAACTATGTAGTTCTTGTAGCACACCTAAACCCTTCGCTCTTGTAAAATGTGGTGAGTGTAGATAACACAAGGTTGAGTTGCATTAAAATTTAACTGGATAAATCATCATAAATTTCTTTGAAGAAGGCCACTATTCACCCTATCATCTCATGTAAACTAAGAATGATAGACCATAATATGGACAATTCTGATGTGCTTTTTGTCTGGCAGACCTGAGATACCATTACTTAGATACCAAGGTGTCCTGAATCCGAGAGAATACCCTTCTTTTCCAGGCTGAAAAACTGTAAACGAAGCTCATGCAGGAAGAGTGCAAAGTCCCAGTTAATGTTCTTGTCCGGTAGAGGTCTAGAGTGAGCTGCCTTCTGCAATTAAAACTACACAGAATGCAAGAGGAAGCACCTCAGACTTCTTCTGGTGAAGACTATTGACAAAACCATTCTGTATAAGATTTTAGACTCTAGGAACAAAAACTAGACCTCTGTGGGGTTTTTTTGTGTGCATAGTATTGTTTTCTTGTGGGTTTTTTTTAGTTTTGTGTGGTGGTGGGTGGTGGTTTGGGTTTTTTTTGTTTGATTTTTGTGGGTTTTTAAAAATCCTACTAGCAAAGAGCATCTGTTTTCATGATGGGGTAGTAGGTGCTTGTTGATGAACTTCATCTGGAGTCTGAGGTGGCAGAGATGCTGTAGCCAGAAGGGACTGCAGTGGCTCAAAATAATCTCTTAAGTAGTTTGTCCATTTGACCCCAAAGTTGAAGTATTCCTCTGGCTTTGGTAGAAATCTGCGTACGCTAAAAGGTTCCTTATGTGTTCTAGTAAAATTACTACAAACTTAATTTTGTTTGAACGCAGATACAAGAGAACATCAGAAACCCTGTCTCAGGCTGGTCAGAAGGCTTCTGCTGCTTTTTCATCTGTTGGTTCAGTCATAACCAAGAAGTTCGAAGATGTCAGGTAGGTTTCTTTAGCTGTTCCCAAGTAGTTGTGTTTTTGACTTAAGCAGGTGATCACCAGAATATATTTACGCTGTTAGCATACCTAGCACTTCTAAAGGTTACTCTACCAAGAACCCTCAGCATTTGTCTCAGGAGAGCCAAGTGACTTACTGCAAAATGTGCTTGTATGTCCTCGCTGACGCAGAATAGTTCTGTGGTGTGGTTTGCATGTTCAAGAGAAGCCACGTGTGCTATTACCTCCATTGCTGTTATTTTTCTGGTAGGATTGCAGGTGGCAGCATGTCTGCCTGCCTCTCTGTGATGCACACAGCATTGCCATTTCTGTTCTCTGACTTCCTTAGCTTGTAGAATACTACATTTAAACAATTAATGTCTTTAACTGTTTGTGCTTTGGGTTTTGTTGGTTGTTTCGTTGTTTGGTTTCTTTTTGGTTGTGTGTGGATTCCTTTCAGATGTCTTATTTTTTTTTTGTAAGCTGTTCTACCTCATAGCAATGGCTTGATTTTATTACATTTTTAATAGAAAATTGGCACTTTAAAATCCTTAAATATTGGCATAAAACGTATTTAGGCTTTGTCTCAAATGACAAAGCCCTTTGTGCAATTTAGGTAGGTTTGGTGGTCATTTTTAGCACTGTTGTGAGCTGCCTGCGAAACTCTTCCTGGGTGCCACCCAGTCACGCTTAGCTTACAACTCTTTGATTATATAGTTTTTAGTACTGGAACACACACAGCTACTTGTTGTGAACAGTGGATCAAACTTCTTTTTCACTTATTGGGAAGATTAAAAAAATGGCACATTCTACCAGAATATTGCTGCATTGGAAAGCAGTGTAATAAAATCAGCCCTGTTTTAAAGTGCTGCCATTAACCTCTTTTTTTGCTTTTTTGAAGTCCAGTGAGAAAACACTTTGAGGTGCAGCTACACAGTTCCATATTTTTCTTCAGATTTATCAGAACTTCCTTTCTCTTTTTAATGCTTGCTCTGGCATTGTGCAGACTACAGGCATTTTCACATTCCTTTAGGTAAGATGGGTGCAAAAATTGTTTCTGAAACTACGCATGTAGTCAGACTGTCTCCATTAAAATCTTTTAAGTTTTGTCTGTAAAAGGTAATTTTTTTTTTCCAGTGTTAGTTAATGTAAACCTGAAGTTCTTGTAATGTCCGGGAAGCTGTTTCTTCATGTTCACTTGGTAACTATCCCAGAACACGAAACCTTGAGAACACATAATAATCAGTTTCCCTTCCTTGTAAGAAAGGAATCTGGTAAAATGATTCTGCAAGTTTTTTTTTGTAAAGAGACAGAATATGACTTTGAGGTCAATGGCATGCAGAATTCCTCCTTCTCTTTGTCTGTACAGTGTTTGTGCCTCGACAGAGTAGATATTTTCCCTTTTTTGTGTCTATTACCGTGGCTCTTTAGCATTGTGGTGATCTAATTAGAGTCTAAATGTAAAATAATTTAGCCATTTGTTGTTCGTAGTTCTCCCAGGTAAACAGTCTGTATCTTGCTGTCTGGAGCTGCTGAAGTAAACGGAGTATTTTAGTTAGCTTGTCTGCATTGCCTCTTACCTGCCTAGAAACGTTCAGTGTTAAGTTTTCAGTAGTTAAAACTGCTGTGTAGCAGATTCATCCATCGCCTCTCATCCCATCTGCGCACACCTCCGAGTCTGGCTTCATTTTTTCTGTACTCTCCCACTAAATAGCTAGCGACAGCAGGAGGATCTCTGTAGAGAGGCAGGGATCTGGCTCCTAGAGGAAGAACCTCCTAGAGTAAGAACGAGGAGACAGGGCCCCAGGAGCAGTGCCTGGGCAGGAGGTGGGCACAGGGTGCTGTTGGAACTCGGAAGTCTGAAGTGAGCTCAGTTTGCTCAAGTACAAGAATAGCAGCCTGTCTGAAATACCTCCCCTTTTGCTTCAGTAAGACAGGGGGACCCTGGAAGATGTGTCTCTACTTTTTGGGTGCAGAGCTCAGCTGCTTGCTCTCCTCCTTAAGGCTATGGAGTTCCCCTACTAGTATTAGACTGTTGCGTTTGACAAGGACAAGCAGAGACTCATAGTTCTCTTCTGGCTTCAGGCATTTAAAACCTCAAAAGAACAGTGTCCTAATTATTCAGGTTACTGGCTAGGTGGGTGTTGAGTACTCTCTGTCAGAAACTGGGCCACTGGGAGGGAACGTAACAGGGACAGAGGAGGCCGCATTGCTGGTGTCCTTCTTGGGGACAGTCACGGCAATGGAAACTCAAGGTATTGTTATAAATTGAGGAACAGCTGGGCTTTAAAAAAAAAAAGAAAAAAAGAATTCGTGCTGTTCAAGATCTGAGTCACACTTAAAAAGGAGATTAAAAACCTTTGAGGTTTTTTATTTCACGAGGACCGAGTTAATCTGGGATTCAACCATTGAATTCAGGTCCCAGGATTCTGAGAGCGCTCAAGTGGTGTCTACTTTTAAGACCACACAAGTCTGAACTTTAGAAAGTTTTTGATGCCCAGGTTCTTTCCTGGAAATGAGAATTGATCGGCCTGATACTTGCTTGAACAAATATTGAATAGGCAGGTGCATTTTTGGTCTTAAACTCGTAGATGGCTTTTTGTACAGTTGCAGCTTAGGGACTTCAGCTGTGATGGTGTGATTTCTTCTGTGTTGGACTATTTCTACGTGTTCCATGCAGCAAACAACACATGCAGGTCTTCATTCTTGCACTGCCAAGTGATTTTGGAGGGAGTTGAGAAAGGCAGCAAGGCAGCTGGTGAAACTGGGAACGTGGAAACGTTACAGTTTAGGGTCAGGGCGGCCCCTTAGACCTGTAACAGATGCTCTCTGTTAACCCCCCTTCCTCCCCAAAGGGGAAGAGAAAGGGAGAGAGACTTAGCAATTAGAAAAGGAAACTAGAACAGCTTTAATGAG
>JAAGNO010029370.1:8445-30090 GCA_033439905.1 Ceryle rudis
TTCTTGGGCACACTCTGGCTCATCTTCAGGTGGCTGTCGATCAACCCCACCCATGTCCTTTCTCACCAGGCACTTTCCAGCTGCTCTGCCCCAGCCTGGAGTGCTGCAGGGAGTTGTGACCTGAGGGCAGGACCTGGCCCTTGGCCTTGTTGAACCTCATCCCCCTGGCCTCAGCCCATCAGTCTAGCCTGGCCAGACCCCTCTGTACAGCCTCCTACCCTCAAGCAGATCGACACAACCACCTAACTTGATGTCCTCTGCAAACTTACTGAAGGCTCATCCAGATCATTAATAAAGATATTGAAAAGAACTGTCCCCAGTACCGAGCCCTGGGGACACCACTGTGCTTCTGGTTGAGGGATATTAAGATAGTTGCACAGCTCATTTCCTACCACCAGCCCTGCTCTCTGACTTGCTCTTGAAACAGTTTTCCTTATTTCTTACACAGAACGATATCAAAGCCATTTTGGTGAACCTAATTTACCCCTTTCTTGTCTTCCAGCTGCTGACAGTGAATCCAGAGGACAACTGCTTGGCCTTAGTTTATAGAGACAAAGAAACTATGAAGTTTGTGAAATACATCAACCACCGCAGCCTGGCACGCCTGAAAAAGCATCCAAACAGAACAGGATTTTGGGATTTTTCCTTTGTCTATTACGAGTGATGGTGCGGAGCGTGCCCAGAGCGGTGGTGCTGGGCAGGGGGCAGGTTTCTACCAGCTGAGGCCTGCCCCAGCCCAGCCCAACTTTGCTGCTGCCGACCTCGTCACGCTGTGTACGAGCTGTACCCTGCCACGAGGTCCGGGTGACTTTTGTAACTGCTACGTGGGGAGGGTCATCACCACACAGCTCTGTCACCTTTCCAGTTGTTCTGATGGAAATAGCACGGTGGAATGTGTCTCTAACCTGTCAGGGTGACAGTTACCACTGCATTGCCCCAGGTTGATGGGGTTTTGTTAAAAAACAAACAAAAAGGTAAATGGGTCAGTTAAATGCCTCAAACTGTTGGGTGGTGGAGGTTTTTTCCAGCTGTAGAGCTCTGTGGAGTTGGGAAGGGAGAGTGAGGCCCTGGAGCTGCTGGCAGCAAGAGGGACCTGGCACTGCACCAAGGAGCACAACTTTATGCTAAATGCTGCACAGATAGACAGTGACCTGCTCTGCATCTGTCACCTCTGGGCTACATGGAGAGCTCTCTGCTGGTGGGAAAGGGCCATGGCTCCAGCCTCGGGGCAGGGGTGGTGGGCTGGCAGCAGGGAGGTGGTGACTCACCTCCTGGTGCATCATCCCATCCATCTGCGGGCTGTATGAGGGTCACTAACAGCGTGGCCTCGCATCGTGTCAGTTTTGTCCTGGGGTCTGCTGGGCTCCAGCATGGCATCTGTCACTGCAGATCTCTCCAGGTAGATGTCCAGGTCCTGTGGTGAACAGTTCAAGAAAGGGGCTGGTCTTGGTGTGACTCCTCACTACCGCTTGCCTGCCCCCTGTCCATGGCAAGCAGGACTGTGCCAGACCACACCTCCGAGGTGTCCAGCCCACCAAGAGGTGCTGTTTGGCAGCTGTGCTGGTTGCTTCAGAGGCAGCCAGACTGCAGAACACCCTGCTGCAGGCTTGGCCTTGGCCTGCGGGCGCTTTACCTAGGAGACATAAGGTGTGTGCTTGTGTCACCCGAGCCGGACAGCACAGGCCCTGGGTTTGCAGAGAGCTGGGGAGAGCGTGCACGTTATTCCTCCTGCCTCTCGCACGTTGGGAGGGGGCAGCTTTGGATTAGACGCTGCTGCTCCAGTTCCAGGCCTGCTGCTGAAGAGCACCGCAGTGGTGCAAGACCCCAGCAGAGGAGCAGTAAGGGCAAGGCAAGGCCAGCTGTGCTGGGCCCCTCTCAGAGTGGGACATCCTTCAGGCATCCCTTCAGGAAGGGACAGGAGCAACAACCTTCAGCTGTGGTCCCAACACAGGGGTCGGAAAAGGGACCACCGAAGCTGCTGCCGTCACTTCTAAAGTGAAAGGAGTCTCAGCCCCCCGCTGGCACCAGAGCCAGGGGCCAGCACAGCTGCTCGGAGAGCGATGTGCAGGGCTGTGCAGGGCTCTACAGCTCCAGGGGCAGGTCAGCCCTGGACCACAAGCGGCTGCTCAGTTCCAGCCCTTCCCTCCCACACTGCACAGCTGGAAGGCGGCTGCACTGAGCCGCTCTATTGCAAGATCTACACCATCCCGTTCAGATTGTGTGTGACCCATATCCCTGAGCTGCCTCTCTGTGCACTGCAGAGAGCACCTTGCTCAGTTTTAAGCTTCCTTTGCTACTGTTCTATGCTACTCACAAAGACAAGGGGATGAAGGCAGAAGCAAATCCTGAGGTAAGGGCAGGACTCCCTCTGTGCATCTTTGGTTTCTGAGGGGTTTGGCTGCTTATCAGGGCAGCAGCTCTTCTTGAGGAGAAAACATTTCTTATTCTGAGCTGCTCCAGTAGGAACAGACAAGCCATGGAGCTTTCAAAGAAAAGAGAGAAAGAAAAAAAGGCTAAATTATTTGGGTAGTTTGGAATAAGCGTGACAGCACAGCTGTCCACAGCGGGTGTCAGACAGGCAAAGTTGGGAGGCAGTGAACAAAAAGAAGTTATTTATTCTACTGCACTGTGAGCCTGAGAGGGTGCTTGGTAGATGTTGGAACAGCCTCCCGGAAGACTGGGAAGAAGCTGGGCTCTGGAGCTTGCTGCTCTTTAATAATAAATGACACACTAGAGGGCATTGCAGCCTCTGTGGGAGCCAACCCCCATCTCCCCAGTCACCCATGGAGCCACCCTTCTGCCTCTGGTGACTGACTGGGGTGAAATCATTTCAGGAGCCAAATCTGCAGTTAGCGTTCAAAGATTTACATGTCTGTGCTCTCTCGCCCTTCCTGTGTGGTCCCAAAAGCCAAAGGCAGCCCCAGAGGGACAGGGGAAAGACTCCACTTGCTTAAATTTCAAACGAGCTACTGAAGGAGAGTGGGGGGCTTCATTTAGACTGCACAGGTAATGGGAGCACTTTCTATAGGTGCCCTTGCTGGGTACAAATCTCTGTTTACCAACAGGTGTAGCTGCTTGTAAAGGGCTCTGATCATTGCAGAAAGGAATATGAACATGAATAGGTAGACCCACACCGTAAGTGGGATGGTCCAGAAAAATGGGAATGAAAACAGCAAGTGAATGGAGTTACAGAGCAGGAGCGATAGAGAACAAACTTCTTACCAGGCAAGACGTCAACCAGCTTGGCTGGACAAGGACACGCATCTCCTCCCACCACCTCCAAAGCCTGGCATTTGATGCAGGTACCAGCAGCTTTTGGTTACTGAAGACTGAGTTGGGCAAAGGCTTCATAACACATTTTTCAGGATTTGGTGGTTATCAGTTTGCCAAGAAGCTGAAAATGGGAACAGTTCAATGTGGAGCAAGATAGAAGAGTTCAGCTGTAGAGCAGACTGAAGGACTGGTTTGGGCATTTATAAACATGAAGCAAGGGTCTGACATCAGGTATTCAGTGAATTAGTATTAATTAAAATGAGAGCAACCCACAGAACTTGGAGAAACAGGGGCTAAAATCCGGTAACTGCTTGCCAAGGGTCGGTTCCAACTGTGCTGGTTTTTTAAACTCCAGACTGGAACTTGGACACTGAAGAATCCTTGTTACATAGATCCCTCCTCAGTGGGCACTGGTCCAGCCCCGTGCTTCCGCAGCACGTTTCCCAGGCAGCGCAGGGGCTGCACGAGGAAGGCTCCAGCCCAAAACAGTGTCAGGCAGACTCCGAAGCCTAGACTCCATCGACCCCATCCCCAGCACACGTTCCAAGGTGTGGTGCCATCTAAGCAGCCTTGCCCATGAAATTTTAGCAGTGTGCAGCCCTACTCGTGTGGTTTCACAGTTTACTCTGTACTTGACCAACAGCTTAACCTGCTGTGATCAGTGCCCCCCGCCCCACACCTCAATGGGATCAGTAGGTGTTAGTCCTGGACTGAATCGTGCCCATGGGGGCTGTTTGTCACTGATCCACTGGTGCAGCTTCAGCTTACATCAGCCAGCTGCTGCACACCGATTTATTTCAGCAGGCAAACCTGGTATCACTTCAGCTTACGGGAGGTGGATTTTACATTTGGCAAAGATAAAAGTCGTTTTTATGGGAAAATAAATTGAAGAATTTGTTGTCAGAAACTTAGCCAGGGGAAATGAACCTTATCAGAGGTCTGGACTGTGACCGAAGGACTGAGCTCACTGCCAAGAACAAAACAGAGCTGGGACTGGGAGTTCCTGGTGTGAAGCCCTGGATATCAGGCTGACAGGAAAGCTGCTTTCTGATCAGAGCCACTCTCTTATCACTGAATGGGCTACCTAAATGTAAGCAAGCATTAGGATTTTGAAATAAAAAACAAGAGGCTGGAACAGTGGGAACAGGTACAGCAGGTGGCAGAACGCCCAGCACTGCTGCCGGGGGACTGTTCCACAATCAAGTCTAAGCTCAGTTGCTTAGAACAGCATGGGTAGCTCACCACCCTTCTACCAAGGAGCTGGATTTGACTAACAACCACGTTCTTAAAAGGATTCAAATGAGCTCCAGCTGCAGGTCTGAAGTGACAAGACCTCCATGCTTTCGGCAGTGCAGTTCTCCCTACTCCGAAGGGCCCAAAGCAAGGGGCCATTCTGAGGGTTGCAATTAAACTCCCCATTCAACTGGTTGCATGTTCAACAGTCGCTCTGTAATGAATGGAGGGCTGCTGGCTTTAATTCAGTAGTGGCAAGTAAGAGACAGAGCAGTTACAGAGCACAGATACTCCCGAGAGCCCTGAGAAGCCACTCAAAAACTCGCCTTCACCAGGTGGATGGCTCCTCCCTGCATGCACCACAAAGGCCGGCCCGTGCGGTGGCAGATGCAACAAACATCGCGGGGGGTGGGAGCACCGGGGCCCAACCTCCATTCCGCGCAGGCTATTTTTAGCTTCTAGAAGAAATTTGCTTTGGCAAAGCTTCTAAAGTGCCTTTAGATCTAATAAGATAGAGCCTTGCTGTAATATTTTAATCCAATTTTAAGAGATTCCACAACTAATAAACAAGTTTAAACCAGGAGCCAAGAGGTTTTTCAATACCTTCCTCTTTTGATCCCATTAAGCACCCCCAGCTCTTCATACACACCAAGTCTGGGTGTGTATTTTGTTTGTGTTGTTCCTAAAATGCCCACCACACTATCTGCAGTTTTTTCCCTGCAGCAGCACAGAACCAGCAGCTGGAAGCAAAACTTCCTGCAATCCAGGTGTGTGGCGAGTGCCAGGTGTGGAACAGCCCAATTCCTACCTGCGTGGATCCGGGAACTGGGCAGCTTCCAAAGAGCTTCTGGCTTAACAGCCAGCAAGAAGTTGTCCCTTCGGTGGTTCTCATGCACTGAACAGCAGTTTACCTCGAAAGCAGCACATCCCTGCAATGAAACCCAGGATTCTCCAACACAGAAACTTAGTGTGCATGGAGACTACGCAGCAAAACCAGAGAAGTGGTTCAGTTGGTTTTTTTTTCTTTCAATGAACTTAACCATACACATCTCCCCAACTAAATCAGCACGAGCCATCAAACCAGTCTATGTTTTTAATGGAAAAAAGGTTGATGCCTTAACTACAAAATATATTAAGATACATAAATAAGTTACTGTAGGAAAAAATAACTGTTCCAAAGTTCTACCTCTGTCTTGCATAAACAGAACAACATCTTCACTGAAACTCCGTCGCTTTCTTCACAAAGTTCTGGCCTGCATAATAACACTTCTCACCTGAGGGCTTAACTAAAACTCTACCTTTACAATTACCCCCCCCTCCAGTGGAGTAGGGACTCAATTAACCACCAGTGGTGATTGGTCCGTTATCTCCCCACCACGTGGAAGCGCTGCCTCTGTGCAACCGTTGCTCCTCGGGCTGTTTTAAGATGAGGCTGTTCCCACCCGCATTATCCTGAACAGCATGTTGAAGTTGTTGCTTCTTATTGCGTCCCGACAGGCACTGATCACTTGTGTTTTAGGTTTGCCAACTACCAAGAGATAAAAAGGAAAGAAAAGAAAAAACAATCTATGGAGTAACGAAAATGGTAAAAATGCTCCTTTGATCCAGACTCAAAAGGTAGGTGTTTCTTTTGAATACAGTTTAAACTATAAATGCCACCTTTTTTCTCATACATGAATAAAATCCTTTCTTTAAAGAAGAATCATCTGTAGCTCTATTATAGGAGAGCTAAAAGGACTTAATAAAAGGGGAATGCTACAAATAGACCACGAAATACCTCCTGCCCTAACGACCCACAGGATTAATAACACAGATAAACAGACCTGCTTAGGTTGATAGATTTTTTTATTTTTTTTTTTTTAAAGCAGAAGTATTTGAGCTGTACTTTCTAAACCTGTGATCCTAGTTGATGCTTGGACACTCACAGTTGACTGTTGCAGGCAGTTGGCTATGGCTGGAAAATTACCTCTGATAATTTAGTTTCAGGCCAAAAAGCCTGAAGTCACTTAAACTCAGACACATCTTACCTGCTTCACTGGGGTCCAAGACTCCCTGTCCCCTCCAAACCTACATACTCACCACGTAACCGTCCAGCCCTCTGGATTGCCTGATTCACAGCTTTCAGATTATTCAGCAGCTCCGTGTGATTGTTGCATCGAATTTTGTACTGATTTATTAAATCCCGGTTAAGATCATACAGCTCGACGTACCGTGTCTTCATGTTTTTCCTAGGGGAACAATCAGTCCAGTTATTTGCATTTCTGGGGACCAGAAAGTCATTCCTGGTTTGTCCATATGAAGGTGTAGTGATCCACGGTTGCGACTGCTACCGCCGCCACCACCCACATGTCTGCCAGCTACCAGACAGACTTGTCTAGACATGTTGGTTATACTCATTATTTTATTGAAAAAGAGATGGTCTATTTTTGAAGTTATTTTATTCAGCAACCCAAAGAGGAGAAGCCACTTTCCCCTGTGAAAGTCATACTGCTCAGCGGAAGGTCGGACCTCTGAACTGCTGCTCTGGGCAGTCAGGATAGGACATTAGCAGAGTACAGGAAGTCAAAAGACTGACACCTACAACATCTTTCTTGGTGTTCTCAAACCTTCACACACCACAGACAGCTTTCACCACCTTCCTCCCTTAATGTCGCTTTTCTAACATAGCTCATCACCTCAAAGTCAGTTCGCCCCACCAGTTCTACACTAAGCCCCTACCCTTGCCCTTCTGCCTTCCCCATGTTAGTTCTCCACCTAAAGAATGAGAAAAGTTGGGAGGAGAGCTCACAGAGGGACTGCAAAGGTACCAACTCTACAGCAAGAGTTGTAACTAGACAACCCCTACTTTACACAAATGGGGTTTTGTGCTCTTCTCTGCCTGAAAAGCAGAGAGCTTCTAAACCCAAACCACACAACCTAAGCAGCGATTGCTCACATGTCTCCCAGGAGCCGTGCGTCTTCTGCCTGAACCAGCATGCTGCGGATGAGGTTGGAGTGTTCGGCCATGTCAGCAGTGAGCCTCTGATTCACCGCGTGGTGTTCGTCCACCTGCCCGAGGCAGACACGGATGAGAAAGGGCCCCCCGGACTGATCAGGATAAACCTTGGCTCAGCATAACAGAAAATACAATGCCAACTTAACTTACTAGCATCCCTGGGAACATTCTCCTTTCCCTCATGCCCTGGCTGCCAGAGCAGTACCCTGTTTCCAGAAAAGGGGGAGCAGGCTGAGATGAGCACCTGAGCACCCAGCACAGCACCTGCTGGGTGAGCATCTTACACCCAGTCCCAAAGCCACAACTTAAGTCTCACAGACAACATACTTAATTATTCTGAACAATCAATTGCTGGGGACCAAGGCTCTATTTTACAGATCAAAGAAGAAACAGAAAGCTGAGGGTGTCCCCTTGTCCTTTTGCACAGAATATACAGCAAGTCATTGCTGGCTGACTTCCATGAAGATGATAAAGCAGTTTAGAGATCCTCTCATACAAACGCCTCCGGCGACCGCCAAGCTGCCAATTTACAAATGCCCGACGCCTCCTCACCTTGACCAGCACTTTCCGCAGCTCCTCAAAGTACGTGGGGAAATCTGCTTCCACCTGCAAGTCTTCGATGGCCAGAAAGGATGCCATTGACTGGATAATGTCACCAGCTAGATCAATATCATCTGTGTTGATGGAAATCTGTCAGAAGGGGAAGACAGCACTTCAGCGCTCTTCAGTGCCAAAACATCTCCCAGAACTGCCCAGCTCAATCTACCAAGAGGCAAAACTGTCACACGATGAAGATCTGCAGCTTTCAGTAGATAAGGAGACAATGATTTGAAAGGGGCTTTTATTCAGGCCTGGGGCAAAGAGGCATCTGTGCATCCAGGACTAGTGCAAAAGTTACAGGCAGCCTTTGTGCCTCAGACTACGGCTCCCTGAAACCACTGTGTGGGAACAAATACTTTCCTACAGATCTGTAGGCTAAGTTTTCCTCCTGGAATTTTACCCGCTAGCAGTAAACAGACCCAAAGGTTTCCAAAACCATCCCTAGAACATCAGTACTTCCTCTGCCTGTTCAGTCATCCTTCATTTTCACTGCGTCTTATGGGCACCACCTTTAAGTTTCACCAGAGCATCATTAAGCAGATGTTCCCCTTGCCCACAAAGATACTCACCTCACCGCCGGGCTTGATTTTGATGCAGAGCTGACCTGCGTTACGGAGGGAAGTGAAGCAAACCTGAAAAGGAGCACTCTGAAACTCTGCATCCTCCGGTAGCAAGAAGCTCTGATTCAGCCACATAACAATCTTGCAAAAATAAAACAAAGAGCATCTGTCATCAGCTGCGTGGGGAGCCTGGAGAACCACGCGATGTCCCTACATGTGACACGTACCAGGGCGCTCTGTTTGGGGTACCTTGGAAATCTCCTTTACTAAATTTCACCTTCTAAACGTGCATCATAAACTTGTTAGAATGGGGGCAGCTGACTCCCTGCCTCCAAAGCTGAGTATTTGTAAGAAAAATCAAATCAAACAACCAGAGACCACAGCCCAAGGTCAAAACATAAGCCCAGGCCTGGAGACCCAAGAAAGCTGGGGAGCAAGGCTTGATTGTACTCCAAGATGAAAAGTTACATTTCACCTTGTTTTTTACCGTGGTCAATTAATGCAGTAAAGGTCATGTGAATACGTGAGAGCCCTACAGTTATGAGGGAAACAACCAGCAATAATTACTGCCATCCCATAATTCAGATCTTCTGGAACCAAAGCTACAGCGCTGCTGCTCCTCCTTTGTGAAATCTCAAGCTCCCTGCAAACCCCGTCCCTGCAGCACCAGCAGGCAGGGCTGGGACACAGGAAGCAGAGCAGAACCTCACCCTTTGCGGCCGCTCATTCGTTGTGCAGTTCACAAAGCTCAGGGGCTCCGGGGCTGAGTCCAGGCTGCTCAGGGCGTACATGGAGAAGCGGGGAAGCTGTCTTGTCAGCTCGAATACATGGAACTGTGTGCTGGGAGCAATCCAAAGGGAAAACAGACAGTTATTAACATAGCAGGGATTAATCTATTGCAACCATTCCTGGTTCTTTTTTAGCTGGCTACTGGTATCAGCAGCTCCCGTTATGAAATTGGCTGCTTAAAGTTTCCCAGAAAAAATGCTGGAACTTGGAAATTCCAGGCTTATCACATCATGAGGTTGAATGACTCCTCCCCATTGCTTACATTTTCCATAATCCTTCTGATGAAATATATTCTCTAGGCTAACACATTTATGATTTTACTATGCAAGAGGCTATTTTCTTTACAGGTTCAGCGAAGCCTTATTAAAAGCAATAATAAAAACAAATAGAGAAAACAAAAAGGAAATGTAGTTCTTTCTGCAGCAGTTGGCTAGCTCTCAAATTATGCCTCCCCACTGAGGGACAGGATGCTGCTTCCTGGGGCACCGCCAGCTCTGGCAGATGCAAGCAGGGAGGAAAAAGTTGCTTTCAAGTGTCATTTTCTGGGCAGCCTGGACATCACCTCTGCCTCTTGAGTCCCTCCAGAGACCCATGATAACACATCCTCTAGACAAGAAATGCTCACTGGTCCCCCAAAGGCAGAGATGGAGGACAGCAGGTCCCAGGGACTCCTGAGCATTCTGACCCTGTTGGGAGAAGAGCTCAGCATCACAGGTGCAGCGGTGTTTTTGAGGAAGTATTCCAGCTCTCCTTCCAGTAATGCAGACAAGTGAGGCACCAGGGAATTAACGGTGCCCATCCCACGGGAAAAGTGCGAAGCCACATCAAGGCTGTTTCCCGGTCACACAGTTCGCTCTGGAAATCGGGGAGATCGCAACACAAAACTCACCTGTTCCTGTAACCCACAAAGGCTTTGATGTGCAAATCCACAGGGACATCTTTGGGTGGAGTAAGAGGAACACGAACACAGCCCGAGACGTTCTGGAGACTGGGGTGGACCACGTGGCTCTCTCCTTCAAACATGCCCTCAGCAAAGATCAGCACAGCACGGATGATTGTGTCTTAGCAACAGGCAAAAAAAGCAGTTCCTAAATTAACAGCTGTCCTCTGGCAACAAACCACCACTGTTTTCAGAATTACAAATCATAGAATCACTTTGGTTTGAAGAGACCTTTAAGATCATCAAGTCCAACCATTCCCCCAGCACTGCCAGGGCACCACTAACCCATGTCCCTCAGCACCACATCTCTACAGCTTTGAAACCCTTCCAGGGAGGGAGACTCTACCACTGCCTTGGGCACTATTTACACCCCTCCTCTGAGTTGTTAAAATATCCCAGATGACCAGCAGCACCACATTGGGATCTGCCAGCAGCCTCAGCCTGCCTGCTGCTCGGTGAACCTGCTATTGTGGGGCAGCTCCAGCTTTGCATAGAAAGCCAGCTGGGGTCTGGCTGTGTTCCTGCAACACCCTGACTGACACGGCTGTAGGCTGATGTTTAGAGTCAACACAAGGAGTGTTGCAGGGATCACCAAAACTTGTTTCATCCAAGTTAAATGTTAATTGCCTTGGAAAATAACACATAACAAGAAACAAATTCCATCAAACTCCTCTCCCCTGAGACTCATCAAAGGAATACAGCTCGATTCAAAACTCTGTCAAAGGAAAGCAACCACAAAGGGGAAATTACAGACAATAAAGGGGAGACAAGCAAATCACCAGCTAAATATAACTAAACATTTGCATGAATTTCCATGAAACAAATGTCAATGGTTGCAGGTTACCACTCACCATTTGTGGTGGAAATACACAGCTCCACATGGGCGGACTGGCTGTCGGAGCCCAGGTTAACCGAGAGGGTTGTCTGGAGCTGGGTGTTTGCTGGAATCACACCTCGCTGCCCATCGGCTTCCTTCGACTGCGTGGTCAGTTCAGCCTGTTGCAAAACACATACCCCTCAGTATCAGAATGTCAAGATATTTGTTCAAGCAACCTAGAAAATGTACGTATAAGGCACTTCTCTTTTTGTGCAGGAGCATTCCAGCCATTCCCAGACCCTCCACACAGCTATGAACACTGGCTGGATGAGGCACGGAGCTGTGGACACTCATGCTGCAATTTGTTCAAGTGGATGAAGCTCAATTCTGTACCCAAACCTTTATTCAGAAAAGCACTAACATTATTCAGTTTTAAGCACAAGCTTATATAATTCCACACTTTGCTGTGGTGGGCATTTACCGTTCAAATATGAGTTTGCTTTTTCCTCAGACGATTTTTCAAAGCTCTTCATTTCTGCATCTTCACTATGAAGCCACAAGCATGCTTCCTGCCCCCTGGCAGTGCTCCCAGCCCTCCCCCAATTTCCTCATCCTCTCTCACAATCCCTTCTGACCCTCGAGTTGGTTTACGTATTGAAAATTACAATTTGCAGTCATAAGCCAAAGCACAGGGCTGAAGAGAATCCAGCTGCAAACACAACTGCTCTGGCAAGCCAAAGGAGCAAGGGCAGTGCTACTTACTAAAATAGGAAAAGCAAGCTCTGAACTTGCACAAGGAGCAAGCCAGGAGCAGGAGCAGGACTCCCCAGGAGACAGTCTCACTGCATCCTAACAGGTCACACCCTGACTTGTCTGGACTGCCCCACAATTGTTCCGGATTTACAGCAAAAGGAAGGTGTGTTTTGGCTCTCCATATTGTTGAAATAGTACCTTTGCATTTTCCTCATAATTTCTTAATTCCAGCAGCAGGTTTTGTTTCTTCTGACTAAGTTCTCTGATCAGATCCTGCTCAGCGCTTGTGTCCATTAGGTTTCCTTTCATCTCCTCACCTCCTGGCAGATAGCCTCGGACTGTAGGGAAACAAAACACAGCAAAGCCTTTCACGGCCTCCCCAAAACTTTAGTGACTGTAACAAGACCCCGCCTTGTACCACCTCAACAGGAGACACTAGTTCTGGTCTTCAGCTGGTACCATTCAGTTGAAGACCTGAGGGCTAATTTACACCCACAGAGGGTCTGACTTGCCTGGTGATCAGGACAAGCACATTAAAAAAAAAAAGAAAAAATATTAATTTCCAGCCTGTCTTTAAGCTGTTTTCTCCTGACCAGACAAGGGTAGTGCCTGGTTCTTTTGTGAAAGGATTCCCACTGCAGTCATTCTTCTGGGTGCTTGGGCAAGTTTGCAATTATGCAAAATGAATACACCATGTACTCTGATTTCTAGAGCTGGCCAGAGGAGTTGTTACGGTCTGGAAGTGACTGTAAGTCACTGTCAATCATGAAACACGATTTACCCACATTAGTTTTTCCCCAAATCAAGGCATACTTCAAGGGATACTGTTTCCCAGTAGCCCAGTGGAGCACAGTTACGGAAATATCTCTAACTGCCCGTGGAGACAGAAGAGATGAACAGATGATGAGACAAACATGCTTGCTATAAACTTCCATTTTGCTCTAGGGCCGAGTGCTTTGATTGCAACTGACAATCAAAGCCAGGGACAAAAATCATATACCCACAAAGAATATGCTGCCTGACTGTGCAGCCCCCATAAAAAGTTGCAGGGAACTTGAAAAGCATTCAGCACACATGCTGTCATCTGATGAAAGAACCTGACTTCTTATTCCTGAGTGAATCATTCATTTAAAATGAGAGCAAGATGGAAAATACACTGAAACACAGAAGAGCACCTCATGTGAAAGGATGCTGGCCCCAAACAGAACTCATGAGAAGGATTATGGGAATGCATTGTCCATAAAGCCCCAGCAACAGGGCTACTGCTATTTAGTAACACCTACAGGGATCCCCATCATGGCAAGGTTTGTTTATGAGGGACCCATCAGAAAAGAATGATCACGTTCAGTGATATTAACCTACGCAGCTCTGCTAGGAGGAGGTGTCTTCAGAACCGTGTTCAATGTTCCTCTCCTGTAAGCTTAGGAAAAAGGTTTAAACACTGAAGCCCAAGCGCAGCAAGTCCCCTCAGCCTGTGATTAAGACAGACAGCAAAGCACTGTGCTATTTAACAAGGACAGCCTTTTGTTCCAAATGGGTTGTGCCAGACCTGCTTGTCTCAGGCCACTGACACCAAGCAGGCGGATAATCATGCCAACGTCTTTCCTGAAGCCTTCGCTCTAAATTCATGCTGAGCTTATTTAAATCATCTGTGATCATATTCATTTCTACTCACAGTAAGCAGGTCTGATTTCTCAAATGCGTGGTGGGATAAATCCACCAATTCTGCAGCCTCAGAAGAGCATTTTCCAGGAAACAAAGCATTGTTAGCATCTAAAGTTACCAACACAAAATCTAGACTAAAAACTATACATCTTCAGAAGGAAACCAAACCATACACACCCTTAGCTCTCTAAACACCTTTACCCACTGTAAAGCCAAGACCAAAGACCTACCACATATAGGAAAAAAGATTTCCCATACATGCATCTATAATAATGCTGCCTGAAGAACCAGTCTGTACTGAATATAGTTACCTCTGCATTATTAGGATAGGACTTCTTCCACTGGGCAAATGAATTTTGATAGCTTCTTGGATTATAATGAAACACAGGCTGATTATCAGAGAAGGCAATATTCCAATTCCTGTTTGCAGATAGCGTAACTCAAAATTCCCTTAACTCTGCGTAAAGGAAAGGGAAACTGGCACATAAAACTGCCTATGGAACCAAAACAACGTTTAGCTAATCTGAGATGATGTGATGTGCCTGATATTATTGTGTATTAAATTAAAATCCTGAATGATGCTCCTACCTTCACCATCAACTGAACAGCAGATTAACTGGGTGCTCCCATCCATTCTGTAATCCCCCTCCACCACTCCTGCAATTGCAGAAGCAAAGTTGTCCTTAAAGATGACCTCCCCAGTTCGGTCGCTGCGTGCATCAACCTGGAACAACAAAGAGTTCCAAGGCACAGCATGAGCAGAAAAGTTAACTCCCAAAATCTGTCATGCCACGCTCTTGAGCCAGTAACCAAAAGCCAGCTCCGCTCACAGAACTGCAGGTGAACTTGCAGCTCTGCTGATCAGAACAGCGCACATGAAAAACACACTGTCAGGAAATGACCTCCAGACAGACTCGGCTACAATGAAGTGCTCCTCAGAGAGGACTCCCTAAGTTACAAACCAAGAGGAAAGAAAGAAGGGCACCGCAAGTCTGTGCTGGAAAGGTACACCCCTGAGCACAACAACAATGGGACTAAACCAGAAATAACCTTAGTGCAGTATTCACCACCTCTCCTCTCAGCTGCAGCCTTTGTGCGGCAAATTATTTTTACACAGAAATACCACAACCTTTAATTATCTTTCACTAGAGAAAAACAGTGAGGGAGGCTTGGTTCTGTGCAGGGTGCCTCTTCCAAAGCACAGGACTCAGCACTACTCTTCCTAAGGAGAGGGAGACTGTTTCAGACCAACAAGCAAGGTCAAGACCGCCAGTGGAAAAGAACAGAAAAAGGAGCAAAGCAAGGAGAGGTTCTCTCTAACAATGCTGTACACCTGATCCAACAGAAGTTACAACATATCTGGGCTCTAGACTGCCAGCTTGATACAAAGTTAATTAAATTCCTGCAATCTAATGAGAGTAATGAGAGATGTGAAGAAAAAAAGCATAGCTTTACCAAAAAAAAAAAAAAAAAAAAACACAAAAACCTGGCAAGCTGTATCCAGGTGAGCTTCAGCAGCTAGAACAGTCACTTCTGGAGAGGGGAATACCAAGCAACAGGCTTAAGAGACTAAGAGTGAGCTGTATAGAACATGCCTTTACATAAAAGGAAATAATGCTCAATTAATCCTGCCATAGTCAAGCCCGACGCTGCTCTCCTGTTACATAACTGCTTTGTCCTCCTTGTAGCTTGAGAACATTCAGGAAACATCGCAGAGGATTATTAGTGCGTCCTCCAGACACAGCTAAAGAGAGACACTCCAGAGCTCTAGGATGTGGCACCTGATCCCTGCTACCATAGAAGCAAGGCGCCACACCTTCGCGATTGACTCCCAGCTAAGCAGAGGAAGCAGCTTTTCTCTGATCTTGCTCTTGGCACTGGATTCACCAGCCAAACTAGGTTTACTGCGATCGTTCCTCAGCGCTCAGTTTGCAACTGCCTTTTTAATTTGTTGGCTGATTCTCCTTCAGATCGGTTCACAGCCTTGTTCAAACACAGCTTCAAGATGCACCACTCCTCCTTTCCCCCTGTACAAACCCACCTTCCCATTGGACCAGCCAGTGATCAGCTCAGGCACACCATCAGAGTTCAGGTCAAAGGCGTGTATGCTCATCGCGTGGTTCTTGGACTGGGGACAGAAACCAGAGAACGAGTTAAGCTTGGGTATGTTTTCTAAATTGTACATGCAGGAGACTGGAGCATGAGGCTAAGGAGATCACAGAAAACAATATAAAAACATCTCCTAGCAAGAAATTTGAGCATCACTATCTCTGGTCACACACGTCTGAAATCTCAGCCCTTATTACAAATCTAGTCCACTGCTCTCAAAGGATCTGATTTTTCCTTTAAATACATTTTCATCCAAGCAGATGATTACAACTCACAAAAACAAACCGTAAAAATCCAAATTCTCTAAGAAAATACATAAATAAATAAAACCAAGGCTTCAACATTGTCCTAAAACGAGAACACTGAGGGAAGCCATTAGGCTCTTCCTGCCACCTCCTGCGGAATCCTTTCTCTCATTACTATTAAGCAGACTGTTCTAACCCGTGTTACATTGAGTATTAAAACGAGCATCAGGAAAGGATCCTGCCGATATGATTTGCCTCAGCAGCAAATTCCTTTTGATGTGAAGAATTCACTTTGAACGTAGACAATGCAAGATGAATTCAGTCACTGAAAGCCAGTTTATTGATTCAATGATACAGCCAGAGGCATTTTCTAACAGTGAACTCAATTTCTCTGTTGCATCTCTGTTGTTTAAACAACTCCATGAAGCTGTAGCATCTCTCATTGTACACTTGTATCAGCGTCACCAACAGTCCCAAAACGACGCAAGGAACTGACATGGTATTAATTTCACATGTATCTATAAAAATAGGTAGGTTTTGTAAGGAAAAAAAAAAAATCACATTAAGTTCTATGCTCAGCAGAAAATTTCAAATTCATCTAAGGAGTCAGGAGAACACCAGAACAACCTGAGATTAGGTACGAGATCCCCCAGCAGCCTTCCAGCAACAGTATTCCAACAGTGAACTAACCTTAATCCTCCAGTAGCGGGCTGTCTTGTCATAAACTCCAACCGTCCCGTTAGAAAGAGCGTAGCCAAACCGACTGCCGTACATGGGGCTAAGGGCAGTGATTGTCTGGTGGGGGGAAAGGAGGGAGAGAGGGGATACAGGAGTGAAAGCTTCTGCAGGCACAGAGAACAGACTGTACAATCTCTCCATCATGTGAATTATACAATATTTCAGTGGTAAATAAGTCCACTGTAGGAAGCATTAAGTGCTGAAGTGGTTTTGAAAATCAGTTTGAAATCACCAAAGGCCCCACAGATTTCCTCACACAAACCATGTTGGGAGTGTTAAGATACAGTTCAGCAAAGATTGCAGAATTACCCTCAAAGTGCACTTAGAACAAGTATTTAGCAACACGAGTGCTCACAGGATTCTACTGTGGTCATCAGTGCTAACATATTATCACCAAAAAACCTACTCCAAACACAGAGCATTCCCTAAGTCTCAGGAGCTGGTGATGACAAAAAGTTCAACTTCACATGGGCTGGGAAAGCCCCAGAGATATTATTGGTAGAAAATCTTTGCCCAAGATTAGCGAGATAAAAATTAACAGCTCCCACAGTTGGACTTTTTTGGGATACTATTAGAACACCAGGCTCAGTATTACCTGGGTAAATAACAGCTCCAGGGAAAGACCCAAGAGTCATAACTCAGCCTGTTCCTCACTGCTTTTAAGACACATGACTTTACAGTTCCTCACTGAGCTGAGGCCCTCAGTGCTTTTACTGTCAGCAGGAGCAACTGCAACCCTCTGTCTGCTTTCTCTGCGGGAGATTTCTTTAAATTAAATCCTTCAACAACTTCCAAAATTCAGCTGACTGTGCTCCTTTTTTTACCACAGAACATGGTTGCCCAACCCTTTATATTTTTCTTGCAATCTTCTCCAAAGCCTTTCCCAAGTATCAAACCCCTCTAAACTGCAAGTGCTCAGTAAAGACAGAAGACCCCAGTAATAGTCAGAAACTCAGAAAGGTAACAACAATCCCTTTATACCCAATTCTCCACTTAGAAACTTAAAGAATCACAACAGTCTATGGCTTCTGTTTCATATGAGTATGTGATGAAACAGAAGACACAAACTATTCATGTCTTCCAAAAAAATCACAACGTATAAAGCCACTGTTTCATGAATCTGCCTTCCTACAAAGAAAGGTTTAGGTGCAGTGCGTCCTCTAAAATTAGAGCCGTAGGATTGCAACAGGCTTCCTAAGACTCTGCAGGTGTGAATTTAAAACAACTGTACTGTGGATCTGGAAATACATCACACATGAGAGTGATGGACCTTTTGCTTCCCCTTAACTGGAAAGGGCCACATGACTCTAGACTGGCCACTGTACAGACAGCAGAAGGTATTATAGGCAGAGTTCTAATTCTAGCTACAACAACAGCTTCCTTTCCCAGAACACTGCGCAGATTTGCCTTTTATAGCTCTTCCTAAGTGGTTTAATAGCTAACTAAGCCTTTTAGTCCCAACTTGGGCAGCAGGGAGACCTTAGATCTCCAACGACAGAGGTCTGTAACATGTCCTTACTCTACCCAAAGTCCATAAGCATCAAAAGAACACTAAGAAAACTCTTAAATGCAATGGTAAGGGTATTTTACTCCCTTCCAAACAACCAAAATTTAACAGGAGGAATCTGCTCTCAGTTCTTAAGCTAAAGCTTCCACTCCTTGTATTTATCCCTCTGTAAACCTATCTGTCCCATACTTCATGTTTGTAAAGTATACTTTACTAAGGTTTGTAAATAAACAAAGCAAAAAACCCTGTGCATAATGGAAGACATCATTAAACTCTCTTCTGTAGCTGTAGCAGAACAGATACTGTGCCAAATAATTAACTATTTAACTACACAATAAATCTGAACCAGAGTAACCAGAGAAGCTTTACAGTGCACAAAGCTTTCAGCTCCATCAGCAATTATGACAAACATTAGCTAGAAGTAATTTACCTCCGTCTCTGACATTTCTGCCACAATCTCATCTTCTTTAAACACCCGGATGTCAAAATCTTCAGAGCCGACAAGAAGCTAGACAGAAAGAAAATAAAGTCTGCCTTAAAAACAGTTAAGCTAAGGAAAGGACAATAAAGGACAAATAAATATTACAAGTCCAGCAGTGAAGAGGTTCTAACAGCTGTACAAGAAGTTGCCAGTGGAACAAAAGCTACCCTCTGTTAAGACAAGATTTCAGAAGTCTCTTGTTCATCAAGTATTCGTTACATCTTTTTGTTTGGTTTTTTTTGTCAAGCAAGACTCAAACATCTACAAAACATCTTCCCTTTCTTAAAGGCAGATGTGTGTAAGTCTGATCCTTCATTCAGGATGGAAGAACATTTAGAGCAGAGAATGCCATACAAATTCAGGACTTCACCCGTCCCTTGCAGCCTGCATGATCAGAATGGCAGCCGTTCCCCGGTGTTTGTATCGCATCTTATCAGCAAGATGCTTGTGACGAGTTATTTTCATTTTGATTAGACTTCTCTTTAACTGGTAATGTAAGTCATTGCACTGTAAGACCACAAAAACAGTTGAACTCACACGTAAATGGTTACAAACCTCGTTTTTGCCATCACCATCGAAGTCACAGAGTGCTAACGACCGAACATTGTCTCCAGTAACCTAAAAGGAGAAAGACAGACCTTAAGACAGACAACAGCCCTCAGCAACTAAACAATTTTTATAACTTCAGCTGCAACAATAGAAGTTAACATTCAAGCCACATCCAAGTGCACTGACTACCCGACCAAAATACAGTTTAAGATCTGAGATAATTTAAGAAAGATCGACAATCAAATTAGCATTTATTATCTATATAAAAAAAAGAAGAATTAGTGCTAGGAAGTAGAATCTCACAATAACATCAAAAGCATTACTGCATAGCCTTACTGTCCAAAAACGGTCACTTCCTTCATAATCAAAGCCCTGCAGAGCACAGTTTCCACCAATTATAGCAAGTGGAGATGAAATATCTCCCAGCTTTCCAAGAACTATTGCGTTGGCTCCATCTGAAACCTACAGAGAAACAGGAAAGGCAACAGAAAGAGCAGACGGTGAGACATCAGAGCACACAAATCAGAAAGAGCTTCCAACATTATCACTATCAGTTGGGCTGAGCTCCGAATGCCTATTAGATTTAAGTTTTCTCTTGCTAGGTGATGTGTGACACATGATGAAAACGTGCTCTTGCACATGCAGACACAGATGTACATCACATTAATATTTTTCCTTTTGAAATATTCCAAATATTCTAAAGGCAAAATGTTCTGAATGCAGTAACAACTACGCTTCTGTTCTTTGCATTAAACTGACAAAGTCACGTAAAAACCGCGATCTTTAGAACAGAAAGAAAACAAAAAACCATGAAAACACTAAAAAAAAAAAAAGCAGACAATTAAATGAACTCGCCTCTCTGTAAAACAAATCTGAGTTGTTATAGACATCGTAAGCCAACAAATTCGTCTGTGTTCCAACCAGAAGACAATCATAACCAAGCTGAGGGTTCAGCACTCCTGAAGCCAGACAAGTGATCCCTTGATTAATGTTGAGAAGAGAAATGTCTGAATCTTGGTTACTTGGCACCATTCGGTTTGTGCTCGTTCTCTGCCCTCGGGCATGAGGATTATGTATAAAAACCTGCAGAAACAAAGATATAAATATTATCACTGAGCACCACCGTGTTTGTATACAAACACTATAGACTACTGTTTGGATAACAACCGGCTGGAGAAGCAGGGCATTCCCTCAGCCAAAGTGAGGGCAAACAACCGCGGGTTATGCTGACAACTGTGTTTCTGACAGTCATTCTTTAGTTTTGAACTCCATGAAAAAGGGGAAATGGCAGAAAAACTCTGCTTTGTTTCTGAAAATGGTAACTAACAAGTCTTCACAGTAAGGCAAAAAAGAGCAAACGAAAGGGAGTAACAAATTATATAAAAACCAAACTAAACAAATCATATTCAGACAATAACAGTGTTACCAAAAAACCCAACCATTATGGGCAATTTACCTGGTACCTCTCTGTAACCACTACCTGCAGCTGAATATGGTTAACTTAAAAAGGGGCCTGTGATGTTTTTATTCTCACTGACCAATACTCAGCCACTGTCACTGGAGCAGAGCTTGGGTCACAGGACATCATGCTTAGCAGCCTTTGCTGTACAGCTGTTCAGTGTCTCTGAAATAAGCCCTTGTTCTGTGCTGCTCCTAAAAGCTCCAAAATAAATTTAGTAACAATGCTGGGAAACATCACAGCTGAGCCATGTTTGTATTTATACAAACCTAAGTGCCTCTCCAGGTTTACACTTAAACCGGTATTTTGTTTATTAAGTAGGTTGTATCTAACCCTCTTCTGTTTGCATTTCAAACTCCAGCACAGCCCGCACAGCGCTTTCTGCCCCTGCAAGGCAGTCTCCGCACCATGTGTAGAAGCCTCAGCACCGTTTTCTGTCACCAGCCCGAGCTCAGCCCGTAACAGCGCTAATGTTCACTGCTGGAAGCGAGCACCGAACGGTGAAACCCACGGCCTGGGGGAAATCACACTGAGAGAAAACGCAACAGTTTCCTTGGCGACCAGCTATTCATTTCTGCAGCCCCCCCCCACGGTGCCACAAAGCAGAGGTTCAGATGCCGCGTCGCTCCCGGACCCGGCTCCGGCCGCCACCGGGCCGCCCCAGGTCCCGGCTCCGCTTCCGCTTCCGGGCCCGGCCCTTCCGCCGCCGGAACGACGTCACCGCGCGCCGGTGGCGGGAAGCTCGAGCGGCGACTCTGTGGCGTCCTGGTGGGTGGTGAGGACCGAGAGCGGGACTGGGGCTGTCGCCGTCCCCGTCGCCTTAGCCAGCCCCATCCTGGGCTAGCGCGCCCGCCGCAGCCCGCCCCGGCGAGGCGGCGGGACCCTGAGGGCGGCGGTCGCGGTGCCGCTCGCCGCCCAGGTGAGGGGCCTGC
>JAAGNO010029371.1:0-18133 GCA_033439905.1 Ceryle rudis
GAGCCACAGACCCTTCAGATCCCTCAGCTTTATACTGAATATGATGTATATGTGATGGATACCTTGTTGGTCAGTTTAGGGTCACCTGTCCTGGCCGCTCCTCCCTACATTTGTGGCCTTTCACTTTCTGCACCCCCAACATGGTACACAAGATCCAGCAGTGGCCTTGGTCTACACACCAATCCTCCGTACTGACTCTAAACATGGGGTGTTGTCACTGCTCACAGCAGACACTGTCTCTGAAAACAGGCTGCTGACTGCAGACAGTGCAGTTAGTTAGAAGAACTGAGCTGAAAAGCAAAGTCACTGTGTTCTTGCTCAAACAAGGACAATCCTAAGAAAAACCTTTCAGAGAGTAAGTAATTGTGTTTTGCTGTAGTAGGTCTATTTTTCAGAATGAATAGCATGTGAGGTTTTGAATGGTCTGACATCTAAAATGGGATAAGTGCTTTTAGTTTACAAACTTGGTCCCTGAACGTGTACTGTGTTTGCTGACTGATCTTTGATTGATTCGAGGTTTCTCATTTCCCAGAGCAGAAGAGGGACTGTGCACGACCATTTTGACATTGTATGTCAAGAGGCTTAGTTAACTAGAGCTGGCTTAAAAAAGTGTTCGAGAGATTCACACAAGGGTTGAAGAACTCACATCTTTGGTTTTCTATATTACAGGGCTGAATAGGTTTCCTATTTTTGCTGGGTTTTCTTGTGGTTTTTTTTTCCTTATGATCTGCCAGCTCAAGTTTTTCATGTTGTAAAATCATCTGCCCTTTGCACACAAATAATTAAACAGTGGGAAGTTTCGTTACATGTTTATGGAACATCCTGGCCAGCACAGATAATCACGGTTTTATATCATGACGTGGGACACTGCAATGCTCCATCTGGTAAGGAACGGTTGATGGTTTACAATTTGTTCACGGACAACCTAGGGTACTTGACACAAGACAGTTGTCAAATTAGGTGCTGAGCACTGAAGCTGCAGAACCTCAGCTATGCTTGCTCACACACATTCCTCACGAATATGTCAGAAGTAAAATTTTCCAATTAAACTCCTTAGCTAGATACATATGCTATACTTAATCCTTCCTCTCTGCTCATCTCTGGATGTGGCAGTGGAAAGTTGCAGAGGGCCTGACTGGCCAGAAGAGTCAGAGTTCTGCCCTCCCCTCCCCAAAGCAATATTAAGGATACTTAGCCAGGAACGGCTTATTGACTTCAACATATATCAAACCATAGTGATTATGGGATGTTTCTCCTCTTCCTTATATAGAAAAAAAACCTAAAAATAATACCTGTTCATTTACTTTGTTGGTCCTAACATGATTTTCTTCCTTCTTTCCAGATGAAATGATTCCTTTTTGGAGACTGGTTTGTGCTGCCTGGAAACCACAGACTAGTTTTCTTTGAATGCTTTACCAGCAGCTTCCATTTCCTTTTTTTCTTTGCAGGTAAGTGCAAAGGTCTTATGTGCTTTGTCCTTTGGAAAAGGCCAGTGGACTCATGTGGTGTGCCAAGAGAGAGCCCCAAAACACACACCACCAGCCTTACTCTTAAGTCATTACCCACTGATTCTGTTTCTTGTTTAGCTTAGTGTATTCAGTGTTGTATTAGATGTGACATGTCCCATCAGGAGCTATATGCATAATGTAAGATTTTACTCTTTTGAAAGGTCAGGCTCTTGCATGTATGAGGCTCCCAGTCATATTCACTGCAAGCCTTGGGAGAATATTTCATTGTGGGGTTGGCTGTTTGGTTTGATGTTTTTAAAGCAGGTATGCGTGAGCTGACATAGATGCTGGTAGGGTGGTGAGAAAGGCAAAGTGCAAGCTCCTTATGAATGAGCTCTGTAGACTTATGCTGCTCTCCCACCATGCCTGTGGGTTTTTCCCATGCCTAAGGGAAGCAAACCCAAAAAAAATAAGTGTGGGAAGGGTTTCTTTTATTATTATTTTTGTTGGTATTTGTTTTAGTTTGGTTTTAATCAAAACTTTAAATGACAAAGATGAAAAGAAAAAAAGCTGTGCAGTAGGCTGAATTTTTCTGGATGAAAACCCTCTGATCTTCCCATCTGAAAACAAGGACAGGAACAACAGCCGCTCCCTTCCTGAGCAGCTGGCTGGAACTGTGAACGGTGAACTGCAGCCAGCAGTTACCTGTAGGTCATGCTGGGAGACTTGAGCCCTGTGCTGCTGTTAGCAGTGCTTTGCAGCTCCCTCCCTTTCTGGGATATCATGTAATCACTGTGTAATCCACTTTAGGTGGAGCTGAGTGACTTTCCTTCTAACTGTCTCCCAAGAGTAGATGGGGGTCTTTCACTCTTGGGGCTGCTGGTATGCTCACCACTGAGTCTGCCACTTCTTTTGCCCTCTTTTATCCAGCCACATGCCTGCATTACTGCATAAAGTTTTGATGTATGGCTGTATCCATTATTGTTCCTGCTTTCATTTCTGTTCAAGCTACGTCAGCCTTTCCAGAAAGGCATAGTTTCCCCATCTGGTAATCAGCTGTGGATATGCAGTCACAACTCCAGTTAACACTAACTCTGACTTGTGTTTAATATGAGACTTTTAAGTAACATTTCAACCTCCCATGATTCAAGACAGATCATTTTTTTTTTGTTGTGGTTGTATAAATAAGAAGTGGTGACGGAGGGGTTGCCTTGTAAAAGGTCAGGCTCTAAGTGTGGTTTACTCCAATTTAGAATCATAGAATTCTAAGTTACTTAATACATACTTATGTATACGTAAATAGTTATGTATTTAATACAGAAACATAGTCCTTAGGTGTGATGACAGTGGAATTGATTTAAAAAAAAAAAAAATTGTCACGTATCCCATGAAATTCCAGTACTGAGGCTATTTTTCATCCTGAAAAAAAAATGTAAAAAATCTGTTTGTGTTGAATTGCACGGGAGAAATAAAAGCATAGGTTTTGAAGTGGTGTTCAGCTGGCTTCTTCTGAACAGCTGTAACACCTCAGGCAAGCTGTCATTTCAGTCCTGCAACCTGCTGACATTCCCCAAGCAGAGCCGTCTGCTGTGTGTTTCCCACTGCTAAGTGCAGTGAGTGACCCAGCAAGGAGGGTGAAAAGCAACACAGGCAAGAGTCCAGGAGGACAGGAACTCAACTAAAATTCCTGGGCATCATTAATAAGCTGGAGTAGGAGAGCCAACTGGTGTTGAATGTGGCAAAACAAAAACTTTCCCACTTGGACTGACAAAAAAAATTTCCTTTCCTAGCCCAGATGTATTTTTAGTTTAGTTGAGAAACTAAAGCAAATCAAAGGGTGGTATGTAGAGCATAACAGACAAGCTGACAAAATTGATCCAGACAAACCAGATCAGGGAGCAGAAAGAGAAGACAGAAATGGTGCTGGTGCTTTAGTACACTTCAAGTAAAAGAAGTGCCATGAAACTCCTGTGTGCTTTCTCCTAACATGTAAATAGTAACAATTCCCAGTCATATTTCCCCTGCTGTACAAAGTCAGTCTGTGTCTGTCCTGCAAGTGCTTATAGACAGACAGATAAATCGGTATTGGTGAGTATTTTTTCTCTGTGTTTTAGGAGGAGATGACTATCCCCACCCTGGAGCATTAGCACCTTAGCATTTCTGCTGTCCTCAAACTTGATTTGGAAGAGTCCTCTCATGCTTCTTTTACAGCCTTTCACAACAAGGACCAATTCCAGCAGGTCTGATGAGGGATGTGAGTAAAAGTCTTGACAGTTAAAGGCTTTTTCCATTTTAGCAATTAAGCTGTAAATTGTTAAAATGTTGAACTTTATCCATGCTTCTTTGTTACAGAGGAGAGAAGAGGAAATTGTAGTTTCAGATATCTCTGAGGTCCTAGGACATCTGTTTTCTAGGACCAAATTTTTACCCAGTAGTACATGAAGCCCACAGACCAGACCTTAACAGAATAGCTAGAAGCTACAGAGTAACTGAGAATCTTTTTGCTGGGCAAGGCTCTGTCCTTTGCAGAAAAGCTACCAGAGAAAAGGCAGCCACAGAGTTCCTGAAATATGCTCTCAGTCTTGCAGCTCTGAATGCTCAAATTTCCAGCCACAGTAAAATTCTATCACTGTGGACTGGTGCCTTGAGGTGTTACAGGGAAGGGCTTGAGACCCCAGAAATAGTACAGGCAGAACTTAACACCAAGTGCTTTTTGCAGTGCATGGCACGGTGCTGCAAGGAGAGTTGCTGTATGCTTGAGATCCTCTGTTAGAGGGGCATCTGACAGCATCATTCAGGGCCTGTACGGGGTGGGGGGGGGGTTGGGGCAGAAGCTGATAGACGTGACAGTGTTCAGTAAACTGCTTTTGTGCATGTTCTTAAATCACATCAAGTCATCAAGACCTGCACTGTCTAATTTTAGCAACTGAAAAACTGCATGTTAACAGGTAACAAATACTGGTACACAGAAGTGGTAGAGTTAGTTATTTTTGCTTGGTTAAGATATTTAGAGTTTTTTAGGTGATCTGGAAGGCTTAAACACCCATAGAACAACATGTTTTGGCTCTTTAATTAGAGATGAAACATCTTAAAAATGGGCAAAGAGCTTAAGTGAAAGCAAAGCACTCTGTGTGCTTTCCAGCATGAATTTTCATAATATAGGCTTGCAAGCGGTAATGGACTACAATTGGCTTTTTTTTTAACAAAAGAATTAAACAGATTAACCAGCTCTGTTTAAAAAAAAAAAAAAAAAAAAAAAAACACACAAATTTTCTGATCCCATGTGCACAAATCATCATGGCTAAGATACCTCCTCTCTTCATATCAATCTCATAGTCTCTACATTAATTTTCTAGAAAAAATTCAGAAATCATTTTTTATTGTAATGAAAATAGGATACCATTATGTTCATATGTATACACACACACAGAGAAAAGATTCACTGTATATACACTGAAAGACCTCATACTCAGTGTAACCAAGACCCTCCTCAGCTTGTGCACAGCAAATAGTAGAATACCTTTAAAAGGTGCCCAATCCCAGCTGCCACCAACTGCTGCACTTAACAGAAGCAGCACCAAAGCTCCCAGGGCTAGCAGCCCAGCTGCAGAGAAACAGGTCACAAGCTGATGTCTAACCCAAGCCCAGCACTTCTCTACTTATTGTGCAGTTACTGTGATCACAAGGCCCTGGTGTAACAGGATGATTCTGCCATGCTACTGCAGGGGCAGGAGGGAGTGGGCTGTGCCTCAGAAACACTGGACTAGCAGCTCTGAGAGCCCACGGGTCACCCAGCACAATGGGGCCTCTGTCTTAAAACACCTAGTCACAACAAAGTTCAGCAGCACCATATTACTTCCTGCAGTCTTGCATTATTTGAGCTTACACTGTAATGTAAATGTAAGCATTTTTTTTGACAGATGTGTGGCTCTGATACTCATTCCCTGCTACTCAAGGCAAGAAGATTACTATGCAAGTGATTGAGTGAGGTTCTCCAGAAAATGGAGGAGAATGGCATTGAAATATTCACCTGTTTCTCCAAGCCGCCTAAAGACAAGTCACTCTTACTATTACTTAACACTAAAAAAAGTATCAGGTGGCTGTTGGCACTTGTGGGCCGAGAACTATTGTAGAAATAATAAATAACTTGGCCTTGTTTCCTATCAGAAGCTAATGTCAGACTAGTAATAGTGCCCTAACCCTAATGTCTGTGTTAATGCCTTAAACAAGAGATGGGGTGACTAAACAGAGTCCCAACACACCTTAGCGTGCAGGCAGAACTCTTGTCCTAACTTGAAGATAAATCTGTGTTTCTGTATCTCAGAGGTTCCCCATCTCAGTTCAGCTATTTCCAAATGTTTCAGGCTGGCTTCTGCTTAAGGAATTTACACTGACTTCCACTAAGCCAAGAATAACCTAATTTTTTCCTTTCCCCATAGAAGAGTGCTGCCACTACCAAATACGCATGCACTTTAGTACCACAGTCTGATTTTGAAACAGAGCTCATGGCAGGCTATTGCCCAGTTCAGTAAATAAAATTCAAATATTAGTTGGCTGAACTCAATATTGAGTAAGCACTAAGTATATTTTTAGAAAGGGTGGGCACAAATGCCACTGTAGGATTTCATCATTGAACTATTAATCCTTCTATTTCAACCATTCAATCCACTATGAAAATAAGGTCATAGGGAAATAAACAACAAATAAATAATGGGTATTAACTTATAAAGTATCAATCAAATCATCTATATACAAAAATGTCAATGTTAGTCACTTAAGCTTCACAGAAAATTTGTATAATATAAGCCCTTCTGTGCCACAGCCTGTGTGTCTGCCAGGAACAGCTGGAGAACCAGCCAGCCTGGCTTTAAAAACACTGTGCTGTGCTGCAGAAGTACTGCCCGGCCTTGCTGAGGCACCCCATGGGGTCACTGACAGGCAGTGGTGATACTTATGGTTGGGGAGAGCCTTCCAGAGGCGAGCAAGCTCAGTGCTGTGTTCCATTTTGCTAATGCCAGGTGACAAAATGTACACCACACATCTGTGCAAAAGAACAACTTTTCCAGTGAGGTTATATTTGTGTTTACAAAGGGAATGCTTTAAAATCATAACAACATAATTCTAGCACAATAGTTTTCCCTACAAATCATTTGTGTGCAAACCAAACGTTTCTTTCCACTAGTGTTTCATACCTGTGAAATCACTACAGTAGCCTCCAGTGAGGGGATAAATGCCAGAAAGGGATTTTAAATGTGCCTTTTATTTTGGTTGTGCATGTATCTTCTCTTACCCAAGGAGATTTTTTGCCTCAGTATACAAACGTGCACTGTCTGTTTCAGAGTTAAAGAAAAAATGAACTTTCATAACCTCTGCCACTTCTGATCACCTCTTTAAAATGTCAGTTAACACAAAAAATCCCGAAGTAATTGAGATAAACAGCAATCTGTACATTTTAGCTTTTCATTTAGAAAACATCTGTATCAACCCATGCAATGTTAAGACTATAAGTAACTTTGCAGTTACACCGGAGCCCATTGCTATGGCAACAAGGTAGTCTTTATCTCCCACATGCGTTCTACTGATTTCTTTTTTCCTTAAAGCAGCTTCCTGAAATGAAAAACAGAGAAGCAGTGATTAAGTTAGTCTCATTCAGACATTGGATTCAAGGCTTATAAGAGGCAGCCCTTACTACTTGCCAGCTGTGGAAAATTTAGATACTGATCCTTTTCAAGATGAAAAAAAAATGAGCAACTGACATGGAAAAATGTGAACTGCTGTTACTTTCAATTAAAAAAAAAAGTACAGTTGATGTTCTTGGAGCACAAGATTTTTGCTACCGTAGTTATTTTTAATAGCATCCCAAGGAACTGTACTACAGTATCTTTCAAACTAACCCAGGTAGCTGCCATTTGCTGCTTGCTCCAGTGACAGTACACTTCATAGGAGTGTGTATGCTAATACTTAATTCCTTAATGGCCTTTTTCATGGTTAGCTTTCACCAAAGCACACAGCTCAGTTTGGTTAGTTGCTTGGAATTGTAAGCTTCCTGTTATGGTAGATATCCACCACACCAGACAGGACTGTACTAGTGATCTGTTGGGTTTTGGTTAGTTGATAAGTCTTGAGAATTGAAGATGCTTTTAAAATTTCTATTTTAAATAGAGCAGTAGACAATAGTAACTACACTAGAAAAGTTAAGAAGGTTCTATCTGTGCTTTCAAGGACTTAAATTGATGTCACTGCTTCTCTGACACCCATTAACTTTGGGATCCCTCTTCACTGCTTTTAATATACCTTTGGGGGCTATCTACTTTTGACCCTGATTATTTTAAGTACTTTAGAAGGGTTGAATCTTTTCAGAAATAATATTGAAATCTTAATATCTAATGTCCCAGCATTTCTAGACCCTTCATATAAAAAAAATACAGTAATGTAGTAAAGGCCACATGAGATAACATCAAAGGAGTTAGTTATCCAGACAAGACATTTCACTCACATTTGATGCTGCCTAACAAACTCTGCAAACTGACGGTCTTTAGCGTAGAGCTCTATAATTCGAATTCTGTCCTGAATTTCCTAGAATATAAGAAACACAAAAAATTTTAAGTACATAATGGAAATTTGAATACTACTGAAATAGCTGATTTCTGGGTTTTGGAAAATAAAAACTTCTCTGCTTTGCTATTTCAAGGAGTAGAGCTTGAAATTGGGCACTCCAATACTAAAATTCTTCTTTACTTTTTTTTTTTTTTTCGGTTTGGTTTGTTTTTCTTAAGTGAAGCACTTCATTGGAATCCAGTAATACAATACTTGTAAATCAAAACCAGAGTTTGGACAGAGCATGGCATTTCAACAGGCTTTAAGAAAACCATTTCTCTCTCTCGGATACTTTGCCTTCAAGCCCAGCTACAGGCTGGATTCACACCTCTCACAGTTGCTTATGGATCTGTGTTTAGTTCCTGGATGTAAATCCCTTCTCCCTAGCCTTCTAGAGTGAAACCTGGATACTCTGTATACAGGAAGAAAGGCGAATGATGTGATCTAACTTACAGGCTATGGAAAGACCTAAACTTTAAAAAAAAAAAAAAAAAATTCCCTAACAACCTAACAAAGGCCTAGCTGTGCCAGGTTTTCACTGTATAACTATTCTTACATACAATAGCTGGCATTAAAAGTGAAAGACTGTGTTGAGCAATACAGAAAGCCTCCCCAGTTCCCGTGAAGTTGCTTAAGCAACAGTCAGCTCCTTTACAATGTGAAATTCATTACAGGTCAGAACACACTCATTCCTTTCTCTATACCTAATAGCAAGCAAGAAAAGAAATCCTTTCTCTCTTCTCATAAATAGTTTCAGCAGCCATAGTTGCCACTTGTTTATCTAGAGCATAGACACTGGGGAAAGAGTGGTCCCACCTCTCAGATTACAAGTGTTGAATAAACTTATGGTTCACATGATCTTTTCCATGTCACTGTGAAAACAAGGTCATTTACCTCCTTAGTAAGCTCACTGTTTTCATATATGTGCCTGATCTCTTCACTGCTGTAGTCTGTGGAAGTCTCTGCACTGGTAGAACTGTAGGACGTTAGCTGAGGGTATCTCCGGTAATAATGGCTGTAGCCTGTCGTATCACTTTCATACATGGGGTTGTATTTAACTGCGTTCTCAATGGATGAGAGGCTGTCACCCTGCCTGGGGGAGCAATAAACAAACTGTGAGCTTCTCTGCAGCCTTGAAGGGCAGCAGATAGATTTAGGAAGCCTGGCATTTGGAGGTGTCTGTACATCCTGTTGTTTGTCAACTGTGTGATATTAAGACTTACGACAGAATTATCCTTATTGTAGCAGATGCATTTTAAAATACTGGATGTTGTCACTTACCCCTGTGACTCCTCAGTGTCACTCTTTGTGTACTGGTCTCGGAGGGTCCTGGCCAAGAAGAAGATAACAGCAGATGCCACAAGAAGAAATCCTGCCACAGAAGCAATTGCAATACCCACAACCAAAGGCTCAGACACATATTCTTCACAGTGCTCCCCTCTATACCACCAGTTCTCTCCCACACGACATCTGCAAAAAAGAGACACAGGGAAATTAAACAGCAGCAAAAGCCTTGGTTAACATAAATGTATTTAACCTCCTGTTATGATATGCCCTCAGTTAAGTACCTCAATAAAGAGCTTTGAATTTATTCATTGATGCATTTCAAGCACCAGCTTTCTTTTATTATTATGATGATGATAAACAGCCTTTTTGGTATAGAATCATAGAATGCTTAGGGTTAGAAGGGACCTTCAAAAGTTACCTAGTGCAAACCCTCTGCAGGGAGCAAGGACATTTGCAACTAGATCAGGTTGCTCAGGGTCTCATCCAACCTGACTTGAATGCTTCCAGAGACAGGACATCTACCACCTCTCTGGCCAACCTGTCCCAATGTTTCACCACCATCACTGTGAAAAATTTCTTCCCTGTATCTAGTCTAAATCTATCCTCTTTTAGTTTAAAGCCATTACCCCTTATCCTGTCACAACGTGACCTGCTAAAAAGACTGTCCCCATCTTTCTTATAGGTCCCCTTTAAGTATTGAAAGACTGCAATTAGGTCTGTTTGAAGCCTTGTCTTCTGCAGGCTAAACAACCCCAAGTACTGAATTCAGTGAATAATATATATATTCTTTTTTTTAAAAAAAAGCATTTGTAATGGAAAAAGCCTGTGGTTTTTGAAATTGAGAGTATCCTATGATGTGCTAGAACTGGAAGATTTAGACTAAGTAAAAAGGTGCCTTGACTGAGCCTTGCTCATGATATATCAAACACTGTAAAGGTAGAAAGCAGTTGTCTTAATCATCTTGTAAATACAAATTAAGGTGTTGAACAGAATGTTTATAGCATAGTGAATTCCACAATGGTTAGTTAAATAATTACATAAATTACTAGAAAGAGTGTGTGTCCAAGGCTGTATCTCTGGAAGAGTTGCCCAAACCAGCATTCAGCATTTCTGCCTTGCTGTGGTTTTGAACATTGGAACTTGAATGTTAATACAAGCTTTAAATATACCAGTAGGATTAATATATTTGCATTATGTGTGTTTGGGAGTTCTTACTATAAAAACTCAAAGAATTGTAAGGTATTGTGACCACTCATAGCAATGAACCTTATTAATAAGAAACATCAGCAAATTAAGTGTTCTAACAAATTCTGAAATAGTTTCTGTAAGTAGTAAGCAATACTTAATTTTTTTCCATAAAGTTCTTAATAAATATTGGCCAAAGCATTCTCAAGCTCGGATACTTACCCGTTTCTAATTAACACTATCATACAAATATGATAAAATTTTTATTTCATCTGTGACAGTATCCATTTTTGTAGTTTTAAAAACATTTTTATCTCTCTTGTTAACTTCTAGGACTCTGTGATTGACTTTAGAGATGTTCTAGTTAAGCTTTAAAAACAAAATAAACAAAAATCACCTGAAGTAACATAAATAATACCTACTCGTATTCTTCTTTGCAATAAGTCTCCTACCTTTTGTACACTGTTACATTGCTTGAAAAGGAAAATGTTAAATGGAATGTTAGAAGGAGCATTGACTTCTCTGTGTCTTGTACTAACTCTTTGCTGTTACCTGTAAAACACAGAGATGCTGTTCAAATGCATCTGTATCTTTTTTAAAGCAGAAATTTGAACCAGGGTGCGTGTTCTTTTTATGAACAACATGTGATTTCTCCCAAATGGCCAATTATTTAATTTTATGACTTCTTAACCAAAAGGCAAATTTTTAATATATTTATGCTGTATGAATATGCTCTTCAGATAAGACTGTTTGTGATGGAATTGACTCTTACATGCTTTATGACATTATCTAACACATTGCTACTTGAGAAAACCTCTGGAGATAAATTCTCTCCCCAAAGGACAATGAAGGTGATTTGAACAACTGAGTATGTTCCATTACTACCATTTTTTTCTAGTTAGTTTTACTTCTAATATTTCTATTCTATTGAAGAAATTTGTTACTGTCTCATTTCTGATATATACATAGGAAAACAAACATTGATATTGGGTCCTCCACTCAGCAGTATAACATGAATTATCATCATTATCATTTCTCTTGTTACATATTATCTTACAGAATTTTGTACAAATCTTGTAGAATGCTACAACAGAGGAGACAAGGGGTTTTCCTTCTGGAAGCAGACACTTCAAACAGCGGAATTGCCCTACCTACAGATGGCCCCTTGCCCAGGGCTTATGTCACACTTCCCATCATTCAGGCAAAAGTTTGGTTGCAGATCACAAATGCTATTGCATGGCAGTCCATCAATGCTTAGGTAGCCAGGATTGCAGACACACTCGGCTTCCCCACTCCAGCGATTTACTAAGCATTCGGAGAACTCGTTGCAGGCCTGGAACTTGCAGGGATCTGCTTGTTCACCTGAGAATATGCAGAGCAGAAAGTATTAATGGTAGAGGAGAGCCTTAACTGAGGCAAAGAGCTGGCTGCCTGCTGCCCTTTTCTCTAATGGTCTCTTAGTTAAAGTAATCCACAAAAATCTGGCATCCTTTGCAAGTAACAAAGGGTTCTGCTAAAGTGAACAAGCGCTAGGAAGTGTTCCTCTGTCTGCACAGTACATGTCAGTGGTATGGCTAAGACCACCCAAAAAGCCAACTGAAAAAGCAAGTATGAAGTGTTCTTTTTCTTACCGGAATCTGCAGTACCCTAGATAGATGTTCTCTTGTCTGCTGGAACTGTATTTTGCAAATGAGTAAAACACAGCTGATCTCCAGTATTTCTTGTTATAGAAAACCTGTGGTGGACAGGGGTGGGCAAGGGGACTTTGGGCACTCAGAACTACTGTGATGGGAGTTGCCTTCACAAGGAACACAAGCTTATAGTATTTGAGATATCTCACTTGTATCAAGCTTAAAAGGGCTGGCATACAATTAAATGATCAATATCAGATTTGTTATACTAATTAGACCATCTTTGTAAGAGATGGTCTACCTCAGAACAGCAGCTACCTTTTATGAACAGGTTAGCACTGTTATTTTTCCTCTAACCTTAAAACAGGAAATATTTCTGAGTTGCTTCTATGATAAAATACTGGCTAACTAGGAAGAGGAAAAAACCTTCTCCCTTTATTAGAGGAGCAAACTAAAAAGGTTTGTAACTTTTTAATGCAATCAACACCTTAGGACAAGTCAGGCAGCAGCTATTACCTGTGCATAATCCTACCTCGCAGCTAAATTGGCTATCACCAGTGCACCACTGTTCTGGCTGACCAGCCTTCCCTCTTGCTCCCCAGTGAAAGTGCAGTGGCATTATATACAGTTTTACATGAGCCAGTTTTGTCCCCATATTTCTATATCAGCCCTGTATAGTTTGCTCAGTCTAAGTCCCACTTAGATTTTCATCTCTTTAGTCCTTTAACAGATATTGATGTGTGTGTTTGAACTCTGTGAGAGACTGTCTAAAGCCCAGCCTGTGATAAGCAGTGGGCCGTCTCTGAGCCACTGGGACCTTAAGAAAATTCTTAAACCAGAGGTTGCTCTAAACCCCTTGCTTTAAAATGCATTTCCTTGCTATCCTTACCTGATTCCACATCCAGGGAGTATTTATCAATGGCCAGGTTCATGGTGTGATACGCGGTGTTGCAGAAGTCTTCCAGGATCATGTACACAGCATTGGTGACATTTCGAGGCACAGGTTTGGCAAATTTCATTCGACTGTTCACTACAATGCTGCCATTTCTGAAGTTCAGAATTTCCAGATTCTGGAAGCCTGACAGATTTGACTGAAGGTAGGGCACCAGCTGCAACACAGGAGATGTGACAGAAAAGCTGAATCTCTGGATCTCTGTTCAAACCAGTTATGCTGTTACTGCATCAGACAGCAGGAGTTATTTTATCAAAATCCCACAACAATGGCATTGCAACTTCACCCAATTGAGGCCCGTGCTGGCAACCTGACAAGAGCCCAAGTGCTTCTGGTAGTTCTTAGGAGTACACCAATTTGCAGACAGTCTCCAAAAATCTATAATACAGAAATACAATTCTCAGGACATACATGGTGCTCTCCCTTCATCTAAGCACCAGGCATACTCACCATTTCACAGGGCTTTTCCTTCAAGCATGTCCCACTTCCCCTGCTCTCTTTTGTTCACTTCATCTCCCACAATAGAATGTTCGTTTAAGTCAGGAGAGGGGAATTTCCCAGTTAAAATTTGACAATTGTTGCTATATGACTCCTGTGAGGCTTCACTAGTCATGTCAGTTTAGGAACAGCTTAGTTCCCTAACCTACCTCTTTCTTAGGATGGGTTGAATGTGTTGCAGAAAAGTTACAGCCCCAATTTATTTACTTGTCTCACCCTATAGACTAGAGAAGCATCCAGAAGAAAGTAAGAGAAGCATCATAGTGACTTCAACCACACTGCTGCCTTTATTGACACCACTAGAACATCTGGCCCATAGTACTAAAGAGTTCTGACTGAATAAAAGACAACACACCCCACACCCCCATTTCCAGACAGAATTCTCCCATGAAGGGACAAGCAGTATCTGGAAACACCAGTCTTGAGTTATTCTCTACAAAAGAGAGTCAGAAGACCTATCATTTACCAATAAATTTTGTCTATCTGGTAATGGACATTTATCATAGAAGTGATTCTTACCAGTTCCAAGAATCGCTGCTCCAATGCTTTGTATTCAGGGGAGTTCTTATTAAACAAGTCCTCTGAAAACATCATGTTGGTAACCCGAAGACTGAAGAACACAACCAGAGCTCGTGATGGGACAGGAGTACTACTGCGATTTTCATGTGTGGCCCAAGCCACACTGGCCATCTCTGTGGACTGGACATGAGTTGTTAGCTCCATGTGACTTTTGGTCATGCTCCTTCCCTCCTCAGCCAGCTCAGGAAAAAAGTGGACAGTGCTCACACGATCCAGGTCCACTGAAACGTCTAGGACTCTCACTGTTTCATCTCCCAGTTTTGTTGAGGTAGCCACAGATGCTGCTGCCGTGGATCCCACAGGAAGGAGATGGGTTGGAAGCTCAACAGGGCTTGTTGTTACACTCACCGTTACATAAGAGCTCGTAACAGTGCTGAAGCTCATAGAAACATGTGTGTCATGGTCTGTACCACCCTGTCCAGCAAAGCCCTCTAGAACAGCGGTCTGTATAGAAGGAACTGCACTTTGAACTTGAGTGGCAATTGGTGTTGCCAACTGCAGTGTCCAGTCCAGTGAGTTTTCTAGTTCTCTGTCAGTAGGCCAAACATCGGCAGGTTTCTTTACTGCTGATACAGTAGTTTCTTGAGCAGCCAACGATGAATCTAGGGTTTGCTGCTCAGCTGCAGTCAGAATAGGTTCTGAAGAGCTTACGTCCAAGTGGTCTATTGTAGCAGCTTCAGTTACATCTGACTGCTCCACTGGGAATAGTTCTTCTACCATTGTACTGTCTTCAGTTTGATGTTCAACTACTTCAGAAATTATGTTCTCATCTACACTGGACTCTTCAGGTTGCTCCACACTGACAGTCCCTGCATATGCAAGGAGACTATCTTCCACAGACAGACCTGTATCATCTGGTAAGTCCGAGGCCTCTCTAGTTGGCATGTCTAGGTCGACTGAAGTCTCCAAACCCAAGGATGGTTTAACAAAAGAAGGATCATACATGCCCAGTATTTCTGTCTGTGTAGATGGTTCCACAGATGCTGATTCTTCTGTCTGTAACAGGTGTACCTGCTGAGTTGCTGTCTCTGGAAAGACAAAAATTTCAGACTCATCAAGGAAATCCTCTTTTATATCGGCCACATCGTCATTCTCATTTTTGGAAGGGTCATCATCTAATTTATTCCCAGAATTAAGAATATAGTCTAAGATCATGCCTTCGGGAATATCATCAGTTGTGATTAGCAAAGACTCATTGTCATCTTCAAGCCAGCTATCAGGACCAGTATAGAAAACTGGTTCTAGTGTTGCATCTTCTGAAGGCCAAATACTTGATTCCATTTCTTTTCCTGAACCATCAAAAGTTGAACCAGACCCATCATCATCTGTAACTCTATCTCCAAGATACACATCAGTTTGATCTTCTATAGGGTGTACTTCTAAGGGAAAAGGAATTTCTTCCACAGCCTCATGCAACACAGAGTCTGCCTTTTCACTGCCTGCGGGACTACCTTGAGTGACTTCCTTCTCAGCAGATACTGTTTCTTTAATATCAGTCTCTATGACTGATGAAGAGGCCACTGTTGGTACAGGAAGCAGTGGAACTCCATAATCATCTGTAAATGGAGGTTCTTCAGGCACAAGGTGAGGAGGACTTAAAGGCAAAAGGTCTTCAGGTAGTCCAGTATCATCAAATGCTAAAAATAAAAATATATTTCCAATTAATTGTTGTTTATGATAAAAAGTGTCAAATTACATTCATTTTATTGTCTGCAGAGCTGTATTCAGCTTGTTTCCCACAATATATCCTGGCCTTTGTATGCCGAAGACAGAAGGACCCCTGCTGACTTCTACTTTTCATTCATATATTCTACAAGCCAAATCAAGACACGTAAAACTACTTCTGTACAATTAAACAAACATCACGAAAGGTAAAAACTATCAGAGAAAGATAATGAATTTTTTGGACCTTTCTGAAAAGTTATTTTGATGAAATATAACCTTTGGCAAAGTACCAAGAAACAGTGGCATACAAATTTAATATTCAGTCAATGGCATTAACTTACCATCTAAAGAACTGGGGGATGAAAGCCACTCCAGAGAGTCCACAGAATCACCCCCTAACACTGGTACAGTGACCATCCCTAAATCCTGATTCCCATCCTCTATATCAGGCAAAGAGGTGACATCAGCCTCTGAGGAGAGTGGAGCTTCAGGTGCCAGACTGGCCTCAAAGTCCAGATTTTCTGGTCTTGGCCAGATTTCATTGTCATGGGACTGTCCACCATCTGAAGTGGAATCTGCTTTGGTGAAATCAAAGGGCAAGGTGTTGCTGACAGTTGATTCATCTGCTGAAGGCCGTTCTGCTAAAAACGTGCTGTCCTGGAACATAAACCCACAATTAATATTTGATTAATATTTCCATTATTACAGGGGGAAGCATTGGCTGCCCATGTCGGGATGAACATGTAGAGGGTGTCCACAGCAGCCAAGAGCAAAATCTGGTACTACTGCCTCAGCGAGAAAGTCATGCACAGCATCAGGAGAGGCCAGACTGGGAGGACTGGCAAATATATACCCTTTGTTAAAAATGCATAATAGGTGTGTAAAATGCATGCACAGCCTTTGTAACATAGATTTCATGTCCAGTCACATCCACTAAAAAGGAAAAGACACCATTCAAATAGTTTGGAGTGCAGCTTTGTTTGTGGTATTAAGAGATTTACCAACTATACCCACCCCGTCTCCTTTCCTTTACTGAAAAAAAACCAAACCCAGATCCGTCTATTTCTAATTAAAGATAAATGCACACAGTACTGCCCACCTGCATGAAGAGGTCTTAATACCTGTTATTCATCAGCTGCTTAATCAATGCAGTAATTATAATATTATTGTTACTATGATACATAAAACAATTTAGAAACAGAACTTGAATTTATGCATGCCCTGTAGTCATTGCTATCTTTTAGTACATGGGTATGAGAACGCAGAAGGGAAACAAAGACCATAATGTAAAAAACAACATTTAGAACCTGAATTAACTTTAGTCTCAAAGCTAAGATGCCTGTGCTGAAAAAAGAAATTAAAAAAAATAAATTCTATCAGCAATAATGATGAACAACAAAGACTATGCACAATGAATTTCTGAATTGTTTGAAATGTGAAAAAATAATTTGTTTTCAAATCTCCAGATTGCACACCATTTACTTGCCAGTCCATACGCCAAACATTTAGTTGAGAGTTAGAATATTTAGCACATTTCATCTTTGAATATTAATCAACTACCATGGTGTCTCATGAAAGTAATTACCCCAGGAAAAAAACAATCAAGAGATTAAGTTATTTGGTCAGGGCTACAAAGGCAAAGCTAACTTCCTAAAACTCAGGTATTAGTGCTTCGCATGGATACATGCCCAGGTATCAACACTGTGCAATAGTGAGACATGAACGGAAAAGCCTTGGGGTATGAAAAACTGCTAAGTAATTTCAAGAAGCAGCAATTTACAAAGAACTAACATTGTTGATGGTGACCAGCAAAGTTAAGCGGGCAGTGGACACAGCCTTCTGTGACATGTATTACACTTCAAAACCATTTTAATCACTTCTGTAGCTCACCATTCCTGCCTAATCTTTCTTTTATTTGACCAAGAGGAAGAGAGTCCAAATACTTTTCAATTTGAAATGTTCCTTCTGGCTGAAACAAGGGTGAATTAAATTTTCAACTTCATTCAAACTGCATTTCAACTCTTTGGAAACAAGCCAGTTAAGGTACTTGTATTACATTATTTGTCTGCCCGTATTGATCACATTTTTATAGCCTGTTGTTATACCATCACAGTCTCCACATTTTTAAATTTATGTTAACAATCATTTGGAAAGTATATATACACCATATAGAAATAGTTGGAAAGTAAATATACCATATAGACATGTGCTCCAGCAATTATCTTTTGGGGTTTTTGGCAAAATCTTACATTGAGCATGATTGGTTTATAACCATGTTTCATGTCCTTGGA
>JAAGNO010029371.1:22931-81582 GCA_033439905.1 Ceryle rudis
GAGGCCCCATCCCTGGAGACATTCAAGGTGGGGCTTGACAGAGCTCTGAGCAACCTGCTCTAGTTGAGGATGTCCCTTCTCTCAGCAGGGGGGTTGGACTAGATGACCTCTAGAGGTCCCTTCCAACCCAGACATTTCTATGTTTCTATGATTGTGAACACCATCACCTGTCTGCAAGGGGCTAAAACATCTGATGCTGGGAACATAGCCTTTATCAATAGTTGCATGCATCTTAGCCTTCAGAAGTACAGCCTAGTAGAAGATTGCTTTAATTCACTATTATTTATGAAGAGATTTGTGGGTTTTGACCTTTCTTCCAAAATTAAAATGCTCATTCTCTGTAAAAATGTTGGTGGAAACTGGTTACACCTTTGCAGAGAAAGGCACACACAAACACAATACCTCTAGCAAGTTAAACGTTGCAGTTCATTTTCTGTCTTGTGAAATTCTTAAAATAACTACAGGAGGAATATTTTGGATGCTTAACCTCCATCTATCTGGCAAAAACCAAGTCCAGACGGATCCAATCTTCTGCTAAGAAACATTTATAAAACTATTGCTAGGATGTGCAGCACCTCTGGCCTTCAAGCAGTTAAAGACAACTGCCTTTAGTGGAGAACTATAGTTTTCTTACCTACTTTAACAGGATGATTATTATAAAAGACATTACTAATAATCAACACTTTGCCTCAAAGTATAAAGACATTGAGTCATCATTAAGCAATTTTGTTTTCTTCACAAAAGAGACTCCTATACACAAGTTAGCCCAGTAGCTGACTAGTGTTTAGAAAGGTTTTCCCCAAGTACTTTTTTTTTTTTTTAATCTCATTCTGGAGCCAAACCTACAAGTCTCCAAAACAGTATCCTCCAGCTAAACATGTTTTTCCATCTGTATTATATAATCTGTTAAAAAGTTGTCGTTACCTGTCCTCGTCAGGAGAGCTGAGTATGGAAACAAAACAAAACACAACAGCAAAATCTGTTAAATCAATGCTATAATTTCCTTTAAGTCTTCTAACTTCAACAAATTTGCTGTGGTATTCTAGAGGGCACACAGATTTGAGAAAACATACAGCAAAATAATTATAAATTGAATAGTTATCCTGCTATATAACTGTTCTGCTTTACTGAACTATTTCCCATTGATCATAAGGAATCAGCACAGCAGAGCCATCTCAACTTAACGCAAATAATACAGTCAAATTGCTGTGAGTGCCAAGCAGATCAAGGTTTACTAATTCTACCTAAAGGTTTAGTTTACAAACATATTTACTTGTCATTCACAGCAGAGCACAGAGCTCTGGTACTTTGCCAGAAATATCAATGTATATTTGTCTTCTCAAATGAACCAAGAACTTGCAAATGTATTAAGACTGCAGATACCAAGATGGAAGGTTCCAACCTTCCAGACTGGAAACTTAACACAGTCTAAGGTTCCAACCGCAAAACCTTTTGCACTATAGCTGCTCTGTTACCTGCATGTATTCTAGCTAGAATATTCTAGCCACTAAACTCTAAGAAACATAGTTTACAAACTCTCAGATAAAACACAATTTAGATTAACTCATGAACAGTCTGATTAGTTTCTGGAAGTTGTATTCAGTACACTCAAGAAAAATCATAATTTGTGACATCAGGTGTTTGATGCATAATATGCAGGAACCCCTTTTTCCCCCCCAGTTAACTTAAAATGTCATTCCAAAGCACAAGGTGACTTGAGGAAACCAGTCTTCAAAACAAAAAATAAATTATAGGAATAAAGAGAGTTAAAACACTGCATATCATTTATCAAACTGTTCATCCACCTTTCCTTTGATCAAAGGGAGAAAGACCTTTACATATCTCAAACACGAACTTTTAGAGTCATCCCAAATTAACATTAAGAAGGTAAAAAAAAAATTAAATACACCACATTTTTCAAATAAGCTTTCTGTGTTCTTTGTTTAACACTACGACATGTTGACAGTACTGAAAAAGCATTGGATACTAATTTTAAATTAGAAAAGCTCTCTCAGTTTTGGGATAGAATCTTGAATAAGAATGCCTGTCTTAAAATCAAGGCAAGCTTATCATGTGAGATTCTCTGGTGGATGCCAGAAGAAAAAGAGACGATTACATTTACATATAGTTCTGTATTTCTATTTCAACCTCTGTATATAGAGGTAGCAAATATGAATACACTTCTCCTTTGGTTAATACATTTTAGGTAGCCCCACAAATATGCCCAACATTCTTCCAAGGGGGGTGCTAGCACATCACAATCAGTTTCAACCACCACATATGTATCAGTATCTTTTTACCTGTAATCCAGGACATGGATGCTTTTGAATCCAGGTAGTCCTTCAAATACACCTTTCATCTATTTGGAGAGGGAAAACAAAAAATTAATACAGATTTCCTCCACCCTACTCATTTAGTAAAAAATCAGGAAGTGTTTTCAACCCGTTATATCTCAGACAAGAAAAATGTTTGGATATTCTCTCTCTTTATGGAAGAAGCATTTTGGTAACATTTTTTCTTTATTAGAAAAAGTATGAAGAACAACATTCAGCGCTCCCAAAAGAACCATACAGAAACATTCAAAGAAGGGGAAATTCAAACCGACTCTGAAGAGTTAGCAACTTCGAGGAGCAGCAGCCACCACAGGAACAGGGACCTCTTAGACTCCAAAGAGGCCCTAAAGCATTACATAGTGCAAAACATGGCTCATCTACACTGCCATAAGCATAAAAAGGTCTCAGGAGTGATTTGTGGTGTTACTCAAAAAAAAAAAAAAAAAAAAAAAACCAAACCAAACAACCACCCACCACAACTCACCACAACTGGGAGCAGCAAAATGGCAGCACATCCAGGCCTAATTCAATAGTCAACTTTGTTATATGAGACAAACCCAAGTTGGTTTGTTGTTTTGGGGTTTTTTTTCCCTCCCAAAAGATCCTTGCCAGCTGAGGATTATTTTTTACTCCTCAAATTCTTCTCCTCTCCAATCTCCCTATTTTTAAACTGTCTCTGGTGAGACTTAAACAATTCAAGTGCTGCCGACTTTCTTTTTGCAAGAGCTTCTTTATCCAAGCACAGAGAAAACCAGGCAAGTGATCAAAGGAGTGGAACATCCATGTGCCAGGTGGACTCTGTCCCATCTGACATTTCTTCCATACACACACTATGGCATTGCTACTTGGCCACACAACTAGGAAAATTAAGATGTCTAGCCTACACTAGCAACTTATGACAGTTGTGGTGATGCTTTTTGGCTGCAGTGAAGAGTACATCTCTTTCCCATCTGGCCCAGTATCTGGCACAGGGTTAGCCCCAGTAAAAGGGATTCAACAGAGAACCCCAACTAAATGGGACTAAGAAGGAAGCAAAGCTAGCAAAAAGATAAGCCTCATGATGTGATGCTGTATGGCCCCCTAGATGCCCCTCCCAAGAAAAAGGAAAGACAAACTCTCTGCCCCAAGAAAAATTGTGGTAATAAAATTGCCATCATTAGAGACAAAACTAAAAAGTACTGGAAACAGTAGGAAGAAGAAGGTTAGGAAACAGCAGAATGATCATATTTTAAATATGCATTTGTATATTAGTGAGACGGTAACTTTATTTGCAGCATTACATGTAAAACATTACATTTTAATTAAAATTAAATTTAACTTGAAATTGTTTTAATAAATCATGCCTCTATGTGTTTATGTATATATTTATATGCATATGCACATCTGTATTTTTTCTTTGAAGTAGATGCCTAATAGTCTAAGCCAGGTTCATTCCCACCGACTCCAATGGGATTTAAGCACGTGTTTAAGAACTGTCTAGAGAGGTTTAAAATGTGCTGACATACACGGCTGATTCTGGGCATAAATGAGAAGCAAGAGCTGCCTTGGCAACACAGTTTTCAGAGAGTATCTCACTGCAGTGCACAATTCATTCAAAGAACTGTCGCACCTGAGCAGAAATCATGAATTAGTTTGTGACTTCTTCCAATTTCCCCATCGCCTACTCTGTATAGGCAGTTTCTCTAGACTGATGCCAGTTTCTTCTACAGTCCAAAATTTGGACACCGTGTAATTGTTAAGATATCCTATAGCCCATTTCAGTGCTCAGCTTCTGTAGGAGACCCAGGGAGATGCTGATGGACCTGTGTGCCTTCTGCTTGCACTCCACATTAATGCTGTCCTATAACTGAATTACTCGAGATGCTTTCCAGCACTGCTTCAGCACAGGTTAATGGATCTGAACTGCAGTTAACAAATGTCCTGCCATTTGAGAATCTGGGCAGGCTATTTTGCTAAGACTCTCAAATTATCTTTTTCACCCTCCAGTTTCAAACCAACTACATTACAGAAGTCAAACTGGACAATGAGGTTAGAAAGCACTGAAATAAACTCTAGACAGACTAGAAAAAAGTTAAACGTATCTTTAAAACTTAAGATTTTCAAGTCCTAAAATGTTAAGAACTTACAAAGTTGCATCAAGAGGCAAACAAGAATCTTCCCACTTCTCTTAGAGTTTAAGAGGTACTGAAAAAATTAGGAAAGGGTAGTAAGGTTGAAGTTAACCCTGGTAGAAATAGGCCTTTAAAAGGGCTAAAATAAGAGCAAATGCTTTTCATCTATTAACAATATCTGATTGTTAATACTACTAATACAATACTAACAATATCTGGCTTAGTTTCTTTTGATAACACGAGGCAAAGTAAATGAAGAAAATTGGGAAATGGTGGGGAGAGAGAGAGCACACAGTCCCTCAGAAAGGTCTCATTTAGACTGTGTTCAGGGATCTGGCATAATCTTGTGATCCTCCTAAAAGCACACTTTTACCTCTTGCCTGCAAAATGAGAGCAGGCTATTTCATGAGAAACATAAAAAGAAAACTAGAGTAATTGGGCTTTGGCAACTGGTATGCTACACACAATGTGTGGCGCTCCACTACTTCAAAAAGGCAGCATGTCAGACAGAATGTTGTGTTCTCACAGCGGTCAAATATTTTCCAGCGCGCCTCAGGCAACAGAAGTTCTAAGCTGGTTCTGCAGAGCCCATGAGTAAAAGGCAGTGTTGACATGGGTGCTATGTGCTTGCTTTGCAGAGCCACCAAAAAGAAAAATGAAGTCAGAAGGTAGTCACCTGAGAAATCAATTGTTCAGAGAGCCAATGATGCTTTGCAGAGGCTGGGTCACTCAGCTCCTCACTGTACTTTTCACCAACAATCAAAATGCTGAACTCAATCATCTGCTCAGTTACAGGTTTCGCTAGCTTCTCATCCTGCTTCTTTATCTCATTATTGATCTGGAAAGGAAGGACAAATGAAGAAAACAAGAGATGATTTAATACGTCTAGTTGGCTGGGTTTTTTCCTATTTTGCCATTTGTTTTTTTGTTTGTTTGTTTTGGGTTTGGTTTTGGGGTTTGTTTTGGGGTTTCTTCCCCCCCCCAAGAAATAAACGCTCTTTAATCACAACAGACCAGATTCCTAACTATCCTGGATTTATTTGATGTAAAAAGCATCCCTAGACATGTATATGTACACACTTTCTGACATCTCTCAACATCAAACTACATACCTAACTTTGGGTCCAAACATCTTTCTTATCTGGGCCAGAAACTTCTGGAGCTGCTGCAAACCTGGAAATTTCCCTGGCTCGGAATGGGGCAGAAAACCTCAGCCCTCTCCTTAAATGCTGTATGGACATCAACATATCAGGGCACTATTGGTGGGCCACACTCATGGTCACAGATATACTTAATGACATGTGAAAATGGCACTCCAAAGCACAGCATGCTTACTTGAGCCATCAGCATACCTATTTGCTTTGCACTATACTGGAGTGCTCATGAAGCCCCAGGGACAGAAGCAGCAACTGATGAGGCAATCTACTATGCAGTAACTTTTATTGAGAATTCTTGTTTTGTAGATAATTCTGTTTTCTGTTTGCACATCTTTACTCTAGTAAAAGGCCATCTAGTTGACCTCAGCTACAAACAGAAACCCAGTTGAGTGGGAGCTTCATGAGGCAATTTAAGTGCAACTGTGGATACACAAAACATTCACTTGAGCCCAGTAAGCAATAGGCTAATTTACCCAAAAATTACTCATCACAAGGCATTTATCACTCACTATTCCACCTGGAAGAAAAGTTAACTCTGCCAAGTTCTACAGTCAATACAATACTCTGTGTTCATCTTCAGTAAGTGAGGGATCCCCCCAGACATAAAATGGGCATCAGGAGACCTGCAGGGACCTCTGCTGAGTGGTGGGTTTACAGTTGCCCAAGACGACCCATAGCAGTGGCTGTGCAATACATCAGAGAAGCGTGTAACTATCGTAGCTGCCACAGGCAGCAGTGAATTCCAAGTTTTAATATAATCTGAATGACTTGAGCAACACAGGAAGAACACTTTCTGCTTAGTTCCCCAGTATTTTACAACATACTATTTCTTGTGGTATACTGAAAGACATGAGAAAAAAACAGATCTTGTTTCATGATTTTGTTCTAAAACATAAACAAAACAACAACAACAAAGAGGTATTTTTGGAGGAGGGAAGGGAAGGCTGGCTTAAGTTAACTTTAGCCAAATATCTTTGGCTATTTTCATGCTGTTCTTGCTTTTTCCTCATTAGAAAGGAGAAAGAGCCAACAACACAGACCTTTTCAGAAAAGCTGCAGCTAGTGTTATGTGTGGTGCAGGAAACGGAAAAACCTTTTTCCCAAAAGTTTAGCTGCCACCAATGAGCAACACATACATTGTTTAGGCACCCTCTACATTGTTTTAGTTAAATTCTCTTCTTTTTTACTAGATAACTTTGTTAAGGGCCATAATAACTAGTATTCTTCTTAAAGTTAGCATTTGAGAGATACATAATTAGCAGGTATATACGTGCTGCTACTATATGGCTGTTTGCAACACCATGTAGTTTCAATCATCTGTCAGTCCCCCAAAACCAAAAGCAGAGTCAACGTAAGAGTGCAGAAAATGAGCCTTGCTCTCTCTTAGTCTTGTAATCTGCAATGCATTTTGGCTGCACAGAGCAGTGATGAGGTGTGATGTAACCATATAGAGAGAAAACATTGTAGCAGCAGCAATCTAATTTTGGTTTCTTTCTGATTTACTGAGTGGCTCTCTTCTCTGCTCAGGCAGAAATACTTCAGGCAGTTCTGTTTCAGAAAAGAATAATGGTGTACATGGGACCAAACCACAAGTGCTCTTGGTATGTAATATAAAGACCCTGGACTTCAGTCAGAAGTTGCCTGCCTGTTTCATATTCCATATTTATTCTTGGAAGCACAATGTCTGAGCTCTACAGTCAGCCCTGAAAACTCCAGAAGAAAGTACCCTTTGGCCCAGCTTTGTTTCACAGACATACTAGGTTACAGAACAGTGCACAGTTAAACCCAGTACCATAAATCAGCTTCTACTTATATGCAGCATGTGCAACTTCATAAGATTCTCAGTAAAAGCATAGTTTCATGTTTATAAGAAAGTAAAAGTCAGATGATTCATACCACTGGTTTGCAAAATTTTCTTCAGTCATGTAGGCCCACCTATACCGCAGTTGGATTCTACATTTTGAGCTCAAATTTTAATTCAGAAGAGCTGCTTCCTGGAAACAAATACTTTCCTGGGACCTACATGGTGGTCAGCACTTCTGAAAGCCAGCTCACTTTTACAGAGACATTTTAAGTACTTGATGTAGGCTTCCCTGTGTCAGGAGTTACATGTCAAGGAAAGGGTAACTGTAAAATAAAGATGATAATTAAAATTTCACCTATGTCAGCAGAGGAAAAGGAGCAGAGAATCAGAAGGAATCTTTGAGGCTCTCCAGGCCACCTCTCTGCTGTCCTACACAATTGTATCACAAGGACCCTTGAAACACTACAGCAATTGAAGGTGTATTGTGGACAAATTCAGCATCTCAGTATTTCCTCACGCTGCAAATATACCTACCCAAGAAATTATTTTAAAACTTTCTAAAGTTCATGCTTGTTTTTTCTGAAATGTTAATTTGTGTTAATGCATTGTGCTGACAACACCTTTAAATACTAGGAAATGCAAATGGCCACAAACAGTATTAATTTCCAAAAGGCAACAGAATGCTGAATGAAATGAAAAAAACCACTCACAGTAGTGTCTTCATCTTCAAACTTGTGGACAGTATCACTCTCAGGACTCTCAATGGAGATCTCATGAGGGGGAGGAACATTGGCAGCTGCATCTGAGTGTGAAAGACAGCAGTATTATTTTGTTTGGGTGGGGGTTTTTTTATAACCATGTGAACATACATATACACACACAGTAGTTCAGCAAGCATAAACCAACAGTAAAATGTGATTCCTATTCCCATTATCATGATAGAAACAACCCAGGAAACACCTGAAGAGCCTGAGGAAAAGCATCAAATACACTAATAAGAATAAAATGCTAATGATCTGTCTAAGCAGATGTATGTAAAAAATGCACAGAATTAATTCCTTAAGTAGACTTTTCATGATTCATACCACAACAAAATAATGTCAGCATATAACATGATCTCCAGCTCACAAACAGCATTATTTAAGATGCAAAAATCCACAGCTCTTTCTGAAATCCAAACACAATAAAATTTCTCAATTTCCTAGTAATTCGGAATCAGCTTTGACAGGAGTTATATGAAAACTGACCTCTCAGTGTGGTAACATCAGCATCCAAAGCTGGAGTTGGAGTCCCAGTACTGCTAAATCAAAATAGAATCAGAAATTCAAGTTGGACATGGTGAGATAGATTTATTAGGTTTTGATTTATCTGTGATTTTGCTGCCACACCAGAAAGCATGTTTGCAGAAGAAGTTTGTCACAGTACTACTTTGCTGATAACTTCATAAAATTAGATTTTGCAATATTTCAGTTATCTTTTGCAACTTAGATATTGGGTCACTTGCATCACACAACACATCACGTGTCTCCAGGTTGCTAGCCTCCCTGTATTTCAACTGACTTGGGAGTCCTGCCCGAAACCACAATTTGTCTTCTAGCACTTATGTAAAGGAAGCAAATGCAAACACCAGAGATAAAATACAAAGATAACCTGTAATATTCTATAAAATGCTCAGGTTTTAAAATACTCTCCAGTTCACTAAAACGTCATAACTGTACTGAAATCACTGCAGGAATGATGCGTTCTTTTCCTCATTATTTTTACTCTGCTTATTTGGAAATCTTCAAAAGGCATCAGTTTCCAAATCCAATTATCGCTTTCACACACACAAAGCAATTCTAGGCCAAATGTAAAAAACATTTCAGATAAAAATCAGAAGACGACTGTCAGCTTAAAGAAAAACTAACAGCTTTGACATGGCTCTTCCAGTAAACCCAAGCTCCTCGGGGCCAATTCTGATAGCCCCAAGCAACTGTCAAGATACCAAGAATGGGAGACACGCTCCAACAGAAACAAGTATTTCCTGAATGAAGAAAAAGTAAAAAATTTTTCCACATTTGTCTTTTTTTTTTCCCCCTCCATATATACAGCCCAATCCATAAGATATGTGAACCATAGCCTTGCCAGGTTTGACTTTTGATCCATGTACTACATTACTGGTCTTGCAGTTTGTCTTCAAGCAAAATTCCACTGAAGAGTTGATGGATATTTTGCCTCCCTCGGGATATATAATCAGTCTCTGTACCACTCCAAATGCCAAAGGCTTCCAGAACCAGCCAGACAACCAGTTCCAAAGTTACATACTAAAGATATCAGGGCACAAGTATAAGATCAAACATATGACAGTTTCACTGAGTTAACATCTCAAACACTGTTTCTCCCCTTGCCTCTCATAGACAAATAACACTCACCAAATAAACAGACCTGAAGACAAATCTGATTAATTTTCTATTAAGTCAAAAATATTTCCACTCATCCTTCCCTAGGAGGCACAGGCTAGTCCTGTGCATAATGATTAACTACAACAAAACACAGGAAGTTCAGGGAATGTTAAACTGACAAGGTGACCTCTCCAAAACAATTATAAAATATTAACAACAAATAAAATAATTTCCAGATGAACAAAGCAGAAAATACTTAGTTTAAACAGTACCTTCATGTACTTTCTTGAACAACTAAAGTCAACGAGCTCTATGCCAGCTTTAAAATATGCAGTAATTTGTGTTTGCTTCCATCTTGTGGACGCTGGTACACATTTTCAGACAGCACAGTGCAAGGTAACACTCTTCAAATTCTTTGACAACCTGAGTAAATCTTGGAATTATTTCCAAGACTGTAAAACCAGATTTTACTAGGAAGTATAATTTAGATAAGATATTCTCTCTGCCATTGCCGTCAAAAAAAAAAAAAATCAACATCTCTGATAAAACAAACAACAAAAAGCCACATTAAAAGGATGCAGAATTTCTTGAGAATGACAGTTATATTTTAGAGAGATTTAGTTTCCTTACTTGTTTATCATCTTAGAACTGAAAAAAACCCTATTGCTTAATTATTAATTGGCCAGATTAAAGATTTTCCTGTTAAATTCATTTAACTCCAAGGATTCATCATTCCTACCAATTTCGACATTTGTACCAGAGTCTCACCAAAAGACAGCATCAGTAAATAAAGCATTTTATTGCATCATGTATAATGATGGTATATTCAGAAACAAATATGATTCCACTTTACAGGAAAGGTGAAACAATCTGGGATTTTAATTGTTACAAACCGCTTAGCCTAACTAAAGTCAGAATAAAAACTCAATAAAAGTGAAATGACTCTGCTTCAGGACATGTAATGTTCTGTTCAGCTGAAGTGCTCAAATCCATATATAAACATTGACTGAACCTTGTAACAACCCACATTTCTTTAAAAGGGGGCAGGGGAAACCTGACTTGCTGTGGTAGGCTCTGAGCTCAACATGAGACACACAGCACTTGATCCAGCTGTCCACAGGTTGGTGCCTAGTACACTTTGAGAGGTGTCTAGGCATTCCTGATCTCCAGCTGCTGCCCCAGGAGGCATAGGTCACCCACAGATCCCACATCATCCCTGCCAGCCTTCTGCAGATGGGTCCTGTAACTTAGGGCACCTCAAAAGAGCCTAAATAACTATTTGACCAACTGAACTGAGCACCCAGTTCTGTGGTGGGTTAGACTCATCTAAGGGCCAAATGCCCACCCAGCCACTCTCTCTTCTTCTCTACAAGACAGGAGAAAATAAGATGAAAAGTCTTCCGAGTCAAGATAAAAACAGGGACATTGCTTACCAATTATCTCCATGAGCAAACCAGACTAAACTTCGGGAAAATCCACTTACTGCATATTGAAATAGGTTGGGGAAGTGAGAAACAAACATTGAAACACCATCTGTCCTCCACCCTTTCCCAGGCTCAGCAGGGACAGCAGTTCCTTCAGGAAATGTCTACCTGCTCCAGCACGAGTTCTCCCTGGGCTTCAGGGAATACCTGCTCTGTCATGGAGCACCTATTCCACCTTTGACCTTAGTGTTCCCTACATCGCGGTTTCTCATACTATTTGTTCCCTGCTCCTCCCTCAGGGAAAAACCACTGCACATTCTGACACACACTTTCTCTGAGGCACCACCACCACAACTGCAGGGCTCAGCCATACCCTGGTGGGGGTGGCTGAAGGCAGCTGGAACTGGCTGTGCCCAGCTCAGGGCAGCCCCAGCCTCTCCTCACACAGAGTCCGCCCTGCAGCCCGCCACACCAGTACCTGGGCAGTAGAGCTGTGTTTGCCAACATATCCACAAGATCAATTTTAACTCAGTTGCTTGGGTTTTTGAAGGAAGAATCCTCAAAGTAGACACAGAAACAGGGCTATGGAATAGATCATGCTTTTGAAAGAGAAGCATTTGGCAAATGGAAAAGCCTAAGATTAGCTTTCTAGAGCAGAGCGCTAATTTTAGATGACCTTACTGGTTATAGATGTATCAAAAAATAAAATTCTCCAAGTTTCAAAGGTCACAGAGGACTCTGTCACTGACTGAAATGAGCAGCATTTCTCCAACATGGTGCTTTGGTTAGTAGCTTAGTCAACTTAGGCATTGGGTTAGCCACGTGGTGGCAATCACAGGCCAAACTGGGCCACAAGGCAACCATGAGAGTGTTGAATGTGAGAATAAAGGCAGCTGTCACTTTAGAGCGTGGCAAACCCATCACACCTTAAGCAGTAACAGGCCATGCTCTTTGTCAAGGCCAGGTAACACATTCTTACAGGCATTGAGAGGCTTTAAAACAAGCCCCCAAGAGCTAACCAATTTTCTGACAAAATGCAAGCTCATGGCTGGCTGAAAATTAAAAGCCAAGGGCTTAAATAGCACCTATTGAAACCCTAATCAATCTAACCAACTAAGACCAGTCAAGTACCAAATTTGGTCCTATTAAAAGTTACCATTTTTCCTCAGGAGGATAAAAATACTGTTTTAATAAAATGTGCTATAATCAACATTACTCTATGTGGAACATTTTTTTTTTTTCATTGCTTTACCAGAATGGTGAGGCTTGCTTTGTCTTTGCACCCATTTCTTTTTGCCTTCTACTTCCCCTTAACTTACTATTTTTTTCAAATGCCCACTTTATTAATCTCCAGAAAAATCCAGCAACACTACTAGGTATCTCTAAGGAAGTCACTCAAAATGCACATGACAATGCATATACTGATTTGTTTAAGCACCCTGCTCTTCAAGGTAAATACAGATTCAAATTTCCCTTCAGTCACACTATTTAAAATATAAGGGATTTTTATTTGACCCAGGATTAATCCAGGGCCCAGGCTTTATTTTTAACTATACCTACACAAGTAAGCCACTCCAGGTGGAGGGACTATACTCCAGCAAGACTTTACTATGAATCTGGGAAACACACACGAAACGTAAGTTCTATTGTCCTACCTGCATGAGTGATTCCCTGGATCACCTTGGCTGAGCAGTAAGCAAAACATAAAAAACATAGACATATGTATGGAAAAGCAGGAAGGCACATACACAAGCAGATGTCTAAGCAGCAGAACAAACAACAGTGCACTGTGTTTCCTTGGCAGAAACAACCAGTTTCAGATCATGCAGGATCTAAGCAGGTATGAGACAAGACCCATAAGGGTCTCAGAAGTTGATCTGAAGCAAACACTGCTTGTGGACAGCCTATATGTATTAATACAGCACACATAGCTCACAAATACAGCCTACTACATTCCTCTTTTTCAAACCCCATGGTATGTACTTCTGTGTGACATCAGTCATGTCAGGAAAAGACTCAGTAGGTTCCAGTTCATCCAAGCATACAGAGTCCCATTGACTCTATAACTGTAGAGCCTAAACAAGTCCTTTATGTGCAGCCATACTGGATTAAGGAAAAATACCACTTTGAACCTGTTAAATGGGGCATCAGTGATACCATTTCACCTCCCGTGAAATTTTATGGAGGTATTAAAGGTTACATTTTTCTCTACATTACTCTTCAAGGTCTAACCCAAACTCAGGTCTGTGGTTGAAGAAGGTAACATCTTCAGATTTGTACTACACGTTCTGGACATCTGTCAGTTTATCAATGACTGATACTCTTGTTTATCAATTTGAATGTTGTAAAGTCTAATTTGCTATGTCAAGAATTTCTTTTTCTTAAACATTATTATTTCAATGCTCATACTGCACAATGAAGGGAAGACCATTTTATGGTCTGTTTTTTCTCCTTTTTAAATATTTAAATCACATGTTCTTGAACTAAGTAAATATGTGATGTCTTAAGTATTTTTATGCAAGTACAGAATGCAAGAGTATTGAGTCTTGTATTCCAATGCTTTTCTTTTTAAATTGTACTTGCATTTATCTTAATTTTCATTTAGGTAGTTCTTGAATTTTGATCTCTTTTGGCTTTAATTAACACAGGACTAACCTTTCTCATTTGTTCCATTATATTTCTACTTCAGGTAGAACAGCTGAACTGTTAAAATGATCCCAGCACAGAAGGCAGACTATTTTTCTTTCGTGAAGCACATTTAGATAAATGGTACAAAATTTGAGTTGATGATACATTGTCAAGCACTGCTGCCACCACTGATAAAATACAGATCCTAAATCTGCCAATGTATTTCAAAGCAGAAAACAGAGACAGAACAAAGGAGGTCCAGATACAATTTAATGTGACTGATTTGATCCAGCATCAGCAAGTCCTAGTCAGAAAGGACACATGCTTCTCTAGTTCATTTGACACTAACAGCCACTTCTGAAGAAGTAAAAAAGCAGTGCATTATATTAATTCTTTTCAACTATCCCATACTCATCATCTTTTCTTCAGCATGTTATTGTACATTCAGCACTCAAGCAAGGCTATGACAGAAAAGCTCTCTAGTTTTCTACTGCAGCAATTTTGTGCTACTCCTTTGCCTCTGGTTGATTCTCAAGATCTGGCTTTTGACTCCCCAGGAATTAGAAAAAAAACCCAACTGCCCTATTCTCATAAGACATACTCCAATATTAAGAGAACAAAATTCATTATGCAAAGTCCCAGTGGCCTACTGAATAAAGCAATCATTAGAAGCCTTTGGCTGATGTAGTGCTTCCACACTTCCAACTGGGGACAAAACTGTACAGCATCCACTGGGCTACTCTATACACACCTGGATTATGTCCCATATATTACTTTTCCTTTGAGTTTTTCACCTCAGTGGTGCTTAGTTTAATCCCTCAATTCCTTAAAAGGCCAGGCTAGCTGAGCATTTAACCTACATGAATGCATGCACCAGCCTTAAGGGAACAAACTTTCATCCTGCTCTTACGTAATTGCCAGTAATGCTGGATTGTGAGTTATTCTGGGAAGTAAATTACACAAGTACAAGCCACCTTTCTGTAGGCTATACTAAAACTGTCCTAGCACTTAACTAGCTGAAAACAGCTTTTTACAGATAGAGAGACACACAGTGTTGACATCTAGGATTATATGAGATGTATTTAATTAGTCACAGCTTCAATTCTACAGCTGTTTATAGCTTTCAGCACAGTTTTGCTCTGATCTGGAAAGGTAGTGTAATTAAAATGACCAACAGGTATTAAGGGCCTGTCTTCCAAGATTAGCCCCAAGTTAAGAAATCATTTCACAGAAACAATTGTTTCACAGCAAAAAATGATTGTTCAATGGTCATATAAAGAAAACACCCCTTTAGTTTCTTGTGCCTGGGCTATGCTCTAGAAAATTAACCCACTGCAAAATTTCCTATGTTCTTATCAGCGAGAAAACAGACAGAAATATGCCTCGTGCTTGGCCTCCAAACTGAAATGACAGCTTCTGCACATACAACAGAGAAAGTGGAGTTCACCAAAGGACAAGTCAGAGCACCCCTGCTAGATTCCTGCTTCAGGGCCTCCACTGCAGAAGCCTGTCCTTCCCTGGCAACCTCACCTGAACATCTCATCTGGATACCCAAAGCTGGTGCTTTAGGATAGTCCTGCTATCCCTTGAGACATGAGATCAGGACAGTTCCCGGTTCTGACACAAGGGTAGAGGTCGGTAATGAGACAGCCACATTCAAAACAGCATTGCCTTGCACTGAGCCAGCCTCCCATGTGGGCCAGCAGGCAATAACAGCACTGCCCAGGATGTGGCAGAACCGCACTCACATCTCCTTCTGTGCAGGAGAGACTTAACACTCCATTTCCCACACTGTGCCCTAGGGACTGGGGGTGATCCTAGGTTAGGTACTTACTCTGACTTACAGAAAGTTTTAAAAAGGTTGTAATTTTATTCTGATGTGTACTGGGAGGTCTAGTATATTTTTGTAGGAAGTAATAATGATGGCTTACTCAGTCCTCTTGATGGAAGGTATCTAAAGTTAGATAAGACATCTTCTACCCATGACAGCCAATCACGGCCTTGTTTTCATATGACCCTGGCTTACAAACTTCACATTTTAAACCATAAATGCTCTAAGATGTCCAGAAGGCTTTTAGAATAAGTTTGAGGGTTTTAATATTGCCAAAATAATTTATATTGATTTCCTCCTGATGCTCCATTCATTATCCACAGCAAATCTACCTGTTTCTATTTCACTGCTTCAGTCCGGTATCACTTTCATTATACTACAAAACACTATCATATCCAAGCACAAGACAAACAACAACATGGAAAAGATTGTAGTAAAACCAGAGTTTAAACTGATGATGATAACAAAGATCCCATCCTAAAGCTATAAACAATCTGAAGCAATATATACTGGGATAAAAACAGTGTATTTTTTGAGAGAGATGCAATACAGCCCCACAGTAAATTGAGTTGGGTAAAGCTTGCCAATTGTCTACTGGAACCTCTTCAATACCAGTCACAAATACTCGATAAGATGGCTTTTGTACAAATACAACATTAATCACTCTGATACACCCCTTCAATCAAATGCTGGGCTTTTTAACATTGTTAGGTTGTTTAGCCCAGTGTGTGCAGTGACTCTAGATTAATGACTTGAATTCCTCTCATATAGCTCTACATTTACTAGATTTTCTGAATAATCATAGAGGGATACAGGAGGTTTTCCAACTCAAACTTCTTCAGAAAGATAAATATTTTCAGAGTCTTCAGCTTTTATACTGGGATAACTGTAACTCTGAATTCACATTTTCTGATAAGTAAGATGTGGTTCTATTCATGTGAAGAACCAGTCTAGAGTATGACTGATGCTACTGAGAAAAAGCCATACCACAAAGTTTACAAGGACAAGAGTGTTGGGGTTTTTTTTCTTTTCTTTCTCCTCTTTGTTGAGAATGCAACATTAGCCAATATTTTATGTTTTTCATTCAGAGAAAATTCTGAACAGATGTACACTACCCAGTTGACCTGGAGGCTTCAGGGACTGCTCTTGACAGATGAATGTTCAGCTCAACAGGACAGGGAAAAAACAATTTCTTAGGAATCACTTTTGCCCTTGTGGTCTCCTGTTATCAATTTTAATATATAATGTTGCAGTTATGAAATCATTATGGGAATACCTAATTTGGGAAGTTGTTTGGGATTTTTTTAAAGTCTGTTAAGTGGTTACTCTTCCCAGTAAATTAATTATTCATATTTATCACAGCTTTATGGGAAGTGAACCTGCCAATTTTTCAGATGAGTTCAGCACTAAGTTGTTTGGGTTTGAATTGCTCTAAAAATAACAGCTTAAGATTAAGTTCTGAGTAGGAATGGTGTAATCATAATTTGAATTGGTTTTCCTTTCCATTCAAAAAAAGACATGAAAATAGCAGGTCAATTTCAGGTTTGCTTTAGTAAAAGGATGCCATGATTCAGACTAATTTTCATTTTTATTCCCTTGTTAAAAGAGTGAGGATCCCAAGCAGCCAATTCCCTTGTAACCATTTTTAGAGCACATCTCTCAAAAGTTTTTATAAAAAAGCATTCCACTTTTTTGCTTTTTGCAATGATGACCAGAACTACCTTAAAGCCTTTGGGAAAGGTTCACAGGGAAACCGGAACACTAACACAAGTAACTATGGACACACCTCTTTCCCAAAATAGATTTCTCCCACTAAACCTCTTCAGGTAAATAGCCTGCATCTGTGCCCAAATGTCAACAAGGTGAAGATATTCTTAAGAAGAAGTACAAGCCCCAGATTTGCTGAAGTATTTTGAGAATGCCAAGTGTGCCAGGACAGAGTTTCACATGCAAGAACCACAGGATTTCTCCACCACACTTTTCTACGTGTCCTTTTGCACAAAGGTAAATTTTGTTTATCTTCAGGGCACAAATAAACTCCAGCAGCAGGAGCCTTCAGAAAGTGAAAATTACTTACCCACATGACCAATCAGTGCAGGAGCTGACAAGAAAGAGAGAAAAGGTTACAAAATGTCACAACTCAGCCTTGTTGTTGTCTCCAGAGAGAATAAAACACAAGGCAAACACAGATACTCACCTGCCCATTGCTTCCTTTGTATAGGACAGTTTCTGGAAAACAAACAAACAAATCCTAAGTATATTTGAGTATCATAAGGTGAAAGGAATTGAAATGCAGTTTATACCACTTTGTTTCCTCCCCTGTGATGAAACAATTCTCTTGGTTTATGTGCTTGAATTCAAAATGTGCTCGAATTCAAAAGACACTGGTGAAAAGAAAATGCATCCTACATGTACAAAATGCAACTGAAACTCAACAACAGGCACTGTAAGGAGCACTAGTTTTGGCAGAAGATGCCCTGCATTTCTGCATTTTCCCTCACTGTTCTGTGGGTACGTTGCCTCACCTAGCAATGGCATGCAATAAGAAGCTAGCAATAAGATCTTTTTAAGCAAGCTGTCTTAGAAAAAATACAGTATTACTTCTGCTACTTCTCTATAGATATAAAACCCTCTTTCTGAAGGTAGAATTACAGCTTAAATTACCATAGCAGGATTAGTCTGATGACTTTGTTTATGGTTATAAAAGTGACAGGGATGACTTTTTTCATTTAGTGGTGTATAAAGACTAAGGCAGGGCTACACAGTTCACAATTTCTCATCAAATTCTGGTGGTATTAGTGCTTTTAGTTCTAGAGAGGATTCATGGGAGTTTCTGTCAGGAACCCCACAAGAAGTGGAGAAGATCCTGAGAAATTTGCAGCATGATAGCTCTTGAGGAATCATGCTGTATCCTGCTCCTGTACCAATATGAACATAATATAAAATACTTAGAGAAGATTATTGTCCAGCCACAAAATTTCTGTCTGGCTCTGGTCTGGGGGGAAAGGGTTTTTTTGTTGTTGGTTTGGGGTTTTTTGTGGTTTATTGGTCTGGCTTTCTTTACATAATCAATGCAGATATATTTTTTGCTAAAAACTCAACCCATATCTACTTCAAATTTAAATTACAATAAACTTAACACATACTATTTCCACTTTGAAAAATTCTCTGCAGAACACCCAGATGTATTTAGCAACCTAAGGACTGTCACTCTAAGCTATCCTGATGATTCTTTCTGTGCAGGAGGGACGTAAAGGCAAAAGAGACATTTTGAGCAGGTTAGCCCACTCAATCTCTTCACCTGCATTTCTAAAGTGTAGAAGTTTAGTCTTTATGGATTTGGAGCCACATCAATAACTGTCTTTTTCCTCTTTCCAGGACATCTGTGAATATTAAGTGCAATTACAACTAGAATTGCAGGCAGCCTGGTTATCGTCCTGAAAAGGACTTGCCAAAATACTAATTCCAGTCAGTTTGCTTTTCCGCAAGTCCTTTGGCCAACTTTCATTGTACAAGTCCATCAACTGAAGTATTTGGAAATACTTTACTATGAAGAACTAAGAGACAGCGAGACCAGTTTTAAGTGGCAAAGAAACTAGCAAGACTTGGTAGTCTACAGTGAAAACTAACTCAGGGCCACTAAAATTGTACTGGACATCCAATTTTAAGTGGTCATTACCCTGCTTCATACAGTGTTTGAACTCAGCTTTCTGCGTTCTCAGTGCACTGAGACATTCAAGAAATAGAGAGACTGGTTGTCTCTGTACAAGCTTTTGAAAAGTTATACACAAGTAGTAGCCCATATAATAAAAGGTGTTTGTTCACTAGAAAAAGATACTTTTTTTCCACAGTCAGTCAGTCAAGACAGTTTGTAGGAGCTATAAAAACCAAACTCAGTTATTAGGGTTCCACACATCTTTTTAATACCACCTGGCAGTCCCTACCCAGCAGCTTTACTCATTAGTCCACAAAGGCCACTGACAGCAGAGGTCAGCATAGTCCTGATCATTTCATAGAGCAAGGAAACAGAGACACCTCCCAGTGAGGGGGGTCTTGGCCAAAGATCCATCGCAGGGCAGCCTGAGAAGCTGGTGGCACCCAGCTTTCCTGAACCTGGGTTTCAGGACTTCACCAATGTGAAGTCTTCTATTTGATAAATAACCAGAAATATTTATAAGAACCAAACCTGAAATGCCAAATTTTTAATGACAAGGACTAGAATAAAAAGCATGACACATTGTCTCAGCATCTACATTTTTTAAAAGGCATTAAATTACTATATTGTCATCCAATTTTATAGTGAACTAGTAAAGCTTAATACTGTATGATTGGCTCTGAATGACAGCCTATGTGTAGGACAGCTAGATTATCCCTTAATTCACCTAGTTCAGGACAGACTATTCTCTCTTCATTGCAAATCACATCTTTTGTGAAATCAAATAACTTTTCAGGATTATGTGCTTTAAATAACTGTTTAAATGACCTGACTTTTCACAATGCTTTCTCAGACAAAATATTCCACTGAATTCAATAGCAACTTTGAGAAATAATGGTAAAGACTGTCACCCTTACATTTGGTTACTATATAATGCTGTAAAACAAACAAACAAACAAAAAATGCATGAACTGTAAAATACAAATGAGTTGATAAAAGAATTATTGGTCATCCATTAAAACCCATATGCCAATGCATAGTTTGCAAGAAACTATCATCATCTTTCAGCTTTATGTCACAGGTAGAATCTTAGGTTTTACAGTAAATTCAAACAGAAAGTATGATCTCAATAACCAGTCTTCAGTTTCTTACTATCTACAGATGGCTGAAAAACAGATTCACACATTTTGGATCAGTCCTATAGACTGAAACAAGACTCATTTTTTATAATGTTAAATGTTTGGGTATTTTTCAGCTGAGGATGTGAAAATGAAGCATCCCCCTACCACAAAGCTGGCTGGTCTGCAATAGTCTGTATGTGACTGCCTTCCTCACTCTTAAATGTCTAATTTGAATTCCAGTCTGGAGTGGGGGCAGCACTGCCATATTTTAATTCCATAGCAAATATGCACCTTTTTCCCCTGAATTTTGTGTCAGTTGCACTAGTGCTTCCCTTTATCAACAGGGCACAGTTAGTTTTATATAATGCAAAATTACCATGAATTAATAAATTGAGTCCATAGCATTAAAACCATGGTACCACATTAGCACAAATCACATACAGTACTGACTGGATGAATAAGATTCTATCAAACTTGTGACCTTGCAGAAAAGCACTTACATAGGATACTCTTGTCTGATCCTAAGATATGATCATTATGCATGGAAGACAAAATATCTTGGAGATAATTCCAGGTAGGAAAAAAAGGTGGAGGAAATGTCAAGGAGATTTTAAATAATCTCATATTAGTTTAATCCCGTCTATGTAGGGCTGTACCAAGCATGTTTGATTTAACCCACGTGTACACATTTTCAATGGGAAAGTCATACCAAGAAACTCTTCTCTCTCTCTTTGCCTGTTCTGATTCCCTAATACAGTGTCCAGCAGAACCATGCTCTCATGAAGGCAAGGTCAAATCACTGGGGGAATTCAAGGAAATGGATGACAATGTCCAGAACTGAAGCTGGAGGGAAAGGCCAGGATGGAAAGCAGTACTCTGAGGCACAGCCCTGAAAGATAAGGCAAATATGGTGTACAGTGAATGGAGACATAGCAGGGAAATCTTAGTGGAACAGAAATTGTTTCAACCATGTCTAACTTGAAATGAAGGCTAGGGATCCACGGAAAGGTGTCAGAAGCAGGCTAAGGGTCCAGTCTGTCCAGGAGGAATCAGCTCCACAGCAAAGGTGAACTCTCAACATAGAAATGATTCTTCAGAGTGTGTTAGGCAGAAACAAGGTGCAGAACAGGGAAAACAAGAAAGAACTACAGATTTGCAAAGTACAGGAGCTGATCAGACAAAGATGATAAGGATGAAGCATCAGTTCTGAGCTCCGACAGGAGAGAGATGAGCACAGGCTTCACAGCTGACAGCTTTTGTGCTGTGCCAGGTGTTAAAGACCAACTGAAACTGAAGATTTAGGCTGGAACTAGGGGAGAATAACCAGAGAAAATTAGCACAGAAAGAACTTACGAGATGAAAGGGAGATGAGACAAGACTAGCAGAAACAACTGGAGCTAATCAATCTATTTGAACATATGTGGTGAAGGTCTGTCGTTTTTTGGTTTGTTTTTAAGTTAGAGGAGGCTAAAACCTGTGATGCAAAAAGAAAGAGCCAAAAGCAATAGAAAATAGTAAGCATGGGGATAAGAAAGGGTGAAGAAAATCTGGCATTGGCTTAAATGAAGACAACTGAAGAATTATTTTTTTTTTGCATGTGTAAGGGGGAGTGGGGGTAGGGCTGTGAAAGAGCAGATGAGATCTGCTTTTATCCAGATATAAAAGAAACTGCAGGTGTTCTGTGAAAAAAAAAAAAGTTATCTTAAGTCAGTCACCAAAAAGATACTGGAAACTGTGATTAGGGTGTTAGATTAAACAGAGAAAGACAATGGTTAGTAAGGAAGATCACAGAGCAGGAAACAGAGAGACAGCAGAAGAGGTCCTTCCGCCTCGGGAACCTTAGGAAGATAAAATCCTGTCCTTTGAGAAGCGATCAGAAACTACAGCACCTACAGTAAGTGGTTACAAATTACACCACTGGGGTGTTACATCCCACCTTTCAACACAGCTTGGAATTTAGTCAAAAAAAATCACGTATTTTACATTACTAAGTGTGCATTCCAACATGCTAAGGAGGTGTTTTGTTATGCTACTCATTAAGGCATCCTGAGGCAGGGTTGCTTTCTGCCTCTTTTATCCTAGTCACCATCACTGAGCAGTCAGTCTGTGCTCCAAACACACTGAAACAGAGCTGCTGATGGGCTGAAAAGTCAATACTAAAAAAAAATAAAATCCTGCTGAGTCAACAAAATTGCAGGTTTTGTATCTTGTCCCAGGAGCTTTTTGAGTTGACTTTTGGTAGGTGATGACTTCCTGGCACAGTTTTGGAGATTTCTGGGGAAGCTGTCTGCCTTTTGGTTTTCAGACAAAGCTGTACTACAGACTCCTTTCCACCGCTAACTCTTGGTTCTCAGCCCCACCAAAAGGTGCACACAACACTAATCTCTTTCTTGCCAGCAATCAAAAATATATCACACAGACCTGCTTCCTTTGGAAACGATTCATGATCCAATCCATGCTGTCACGTCTCATTTGCCCAGTGCTGCTCAGATATGCTTTGTTTTACAGATGAGGCTGTATATATGCCTTCAGCAGGCATAGCTGAGTATCTATCTGCTCAGTGACTTAGAGCTACACAAAGCTCCCTTATTTCTTTGTTTCTCATGAAAGCTTTTCTCAGCATACCTCGTTCTAGATCTGATGACAGTCTACAAGGAACAGCAACTCATTAAAACTTTATTTTCTGAAATTTGATTGAAGTTTGGAGAAATGGAGATTTGGACATGTAATCTGACATAAAGAATAGATTTGCTCTGTTAAATGCCCACACTGGAAAAGAGGGATGCAGACTGAACTTTATGATGGGAGCACTGCAGTATCATGCTTTAAGCTGCATTTTGCTATGGACTCAGGAAGGAGATTCTACTTGAATTGGAAAGATGAGGGTCTACCTACCTATAGCTTTCATTAGAGTCCCTTAGTAAAACCTAAATTTCCTGAATTCTCCAGGAACTATAAACATCATTTCAGGATTTTCTCAAATTAAACAATGGCCCTAAATTAACCAACCAACAGATCCATGACAAAGTCATGAAAGTTGATTGGCCTCTCTGCTTGCTTTAAGCATTTTCAAGAACAGAAAGGTCACAATGATTATCTCCACTGATTGGGCAGCAGTGCTTCAGTCTCATAGAAAAAAGTACAAAGCTTCTGGGAAATCGTTACTTTTGCTTGCATTCCTTCCCTCCTGGACTGTTCAAAATCTATTTAGCAGAAGCGTGAATATGGCCACAGTCACAGGGCAGAGTCCAGGCAAGTTTTGGCAATATCAGAATTCTAGCCACACATGTCCCAGAGCGTAGAATGACCACAGGAATGGCGTGAATTAGGACATAGCATTTAATAGAGAGTCATACTCTAAAATAGGCTACACAGTAAGGAACACAAACTGAGTTAATTTATATGAAGGAAGGTTTATATGAAGAAGTACACTGCAAGAAAAATTTCCCTTTGGACTAGAATTCCCTTCTCCTTTTCCATTTAACAAGATTTAAAAATAAATGGAGAGATAACATAATCCCACGCTTTGTAAGCCTACTTAATATCCAAAGAAATAAGTTAGGTTAGTAGTCTTCCTATGTAAAGTACTTCCATTTAACTTGGTCATACAGAAAATAAAATGAAAAAGTTTTGCAGAAAAAAAATAGTATTTAAAATAATTTTTTGGTTGGAATTAATCCATTCATTTGCTCCTTCTGAAAATATGACAAATTATTTGCTTTAAGAATCTAGTGAGACATTAGTATATGTATTATATATTACTGTATAACATCTATATATATACACTTATGTGTACAGGCAACCACACAGAGGCAGGCCTCAATTCTCCAAGACAATATACAGCACACAACTTGCTTATTACAGAACAGCAAAAGCATCAGCTTCTGAGGCACACCTCCTGTACCAGTAGAAACCACCTGATGGCAAAAGAGCAAATTTCAGCTATGTATGCCTTAACCTCCATCCAATTAGTCAAGTTTTTTTGACAGACTCTTAAAAGACTAAACACTTTACCTGAAAAAAAAAAAAAAAAAAAAAAAAAAAAACAAAACAAAACCGGTATGAGAGCTGGGGCCAGATCTGGTCTAAGCTCCATTTGATAGCCAGTAAAAAAGTGTGTCAAAAGCAAGAGAAATGGAATTTTTCTTCACATAAAGCAAGTGATGCTGGAGCAGACATTACAACATCTGTAGGTGTGGCAGTGACTACCAGGGATTAGAAGAAAGGGTACGAAATAGAACCAGGGATGAAAGGTTAATAAAGTGAATTTAAGAATTGAATTTCATATTGCTATCTACCAAAAAGAAAGACAGAATGACACTCTAGAATAAGACTTCCAGAAACTGCCAACATGCACAAAAGAGGTAGCAGACCAATGCTATGGCAGTAATAGCAAATATATACTAAAATAAAAGCAGAAATACTTTGATTATCTGCAGGCTCTAAACTAACCTCTTGAAATTAACCATAGATGTTTTCACTGACAGTGAGTCAGTGCTAGAGTTAGTAATTAAATCCACACTCTAACCTATGTATTCAAAAATACACCATCAGACCTTCTGAAGCTAGCTGACGGGGGGATGGGATAGAGTGTTCTTGCCTTCAGTCTTTGTTTCAAATATAAATTGAGTTCAGGGTTTTATTTCACAAAAAATAAAAAGTCGCCCAATAAATTTGTGACATCTTATGCTGAGCACACTGGTGACAGCATTCAACCCTCTCAACACAAACTAGTAGCCCATCAAATCAGCCCAACAACTGTCACCTTTTACCAACTACGCTGAAAGCAGATAAAAGGATGAAGAGTCTTTTTCCACAGTATTGCAGTGCTGAAGGGAACTTATCCATCTACAGGAGAAAGGAAACCCAAATTACACATAAGCCATATGAATAAATCAAACACAGAGCACTTTACCTTTTGGGGTGTGGCCCTTCAGCATTACAGTGCAGTCAGATAAAGCAGCAGTGGGGAACTGGATGCATTATCCTGCTTCCAAGAATCATCTTGGTTTCTTTTAATAATCTCCCACTACAGAACATCTCTGCCAAATCTTACATAAAGCAACAATACATTCGCTGTGCACACAAAAAGTTCATGTGTATTTTATTTGTCTTCATCTTTTTGCAAAGCCTATTAAGCATGACACTACCATCAGATATCACAGAGGCAACCTTCGACTAGCATCCATCTATGAAGACTGACATGCAGGCTCAGAGAAGTAAACCTCTCTCCATTATCCACTATACAGTTTTCATAGCTGTATTCCCTAGCGCACATTCCTAGCATAGGAGTCTATAAAAATAGCAGGAAAAGGAAAAATGTTGGCACATCCATACTAGCAGAATGTTACTGATTCTACGAGATCATACTTTTAAGACATACGTAGGTTTCGTAAAACTACTCATCCATTAGCTTGCAAAAATGGAAGACATTGTAATCTTGAAGCTCCATAAACCACAGAATAAAAAGACAGCCTTTTACGCAGAGAAATTTACATAGATATTATATGTATCTTAGATGTCTACAAAGACAAGCACTTGCTTTTAAAATTCAGAAACTCCTGAAAAAAACACTTTATACTTCATTGGAAATAGGCTTCCCTTTTATTTACTTTAAACTAAAATAAGCTTGCTGTCTGAAATGACAGAAAACATACAATAATATTCAGCAATTTTTTTGCTAAATTGTTTTACACTCGTACTCTGATTTTAACCTCCCCCATGGTGACAATGTTATCAGTTGCCTTCAAATGACACAAAATCTTTTTATATTTTTAGCCACACTCATTACCTTCAGGCTGCAGTACACAAACATCAGAAACCTACAGCAACATAAGCCATCAAACAGTAAATTTTGCCATATATCTTAGTAGTAACAGAGATACACCTCAGAACTTCCTGCTTCAAGGTGCTATTTGGTCTGAAGGCATCTCCATGTGCAGTTCAGAGCAGGAAGTCTGCTATGTGCCATGGGGCAATGCACCACAGCCCATCTCATGTCATATTGCCTTTTCAGGCAAGGGGTCTAGGCATCATCTACTTGTCAGGAACATACATTGAAGACAACATTCTCTTCATCATCATTGCTTTTCCCTCCATCAGATCAGCTACGAATCTGTTTTTGAAAGCAACCCCAGAACTACTGATCCAAGAGCTCCACAATGTCACTGTGTGCAATACGCCAAGCTGCACGTTGCAGTGGGACATTATGCCCTTGCTTGTGAGAAAACACCAAGCAGGTGCTGCACTCACCTTCACAATCAGACTCCGGTGCTCCTCAGACTGACTGAAGTTCATGCCTATTTCGAAGATACTCATCGTTCCTTCTTCACACAGGCTCATCCAGGTGTGATATTCTTCTCGCTGTGGCAGTCTATCCCAGAACGTCTTAAAGACCTCCCAGACTGTTTCCTGACACACTGAAGATACAAGAAAGGTCTGGTGTTAGTACAGTGGGAGTGCTTCCATGGCATGGGTAGCCAAGATAGTATTGCCCAAATGTTGTGTGCTTTTCAGTATATGAATATATAGAATGCAGTGACTAGACACCGACGTGTAAATGTGTAATGCATTGAAGAGACTGACAATGAAGATCTGGTGGTTCTCCATACTCACATTACTCCCCTTCCCGATTTTTTTTTTTTTACTGAAGTAATTAAAAACTTCATTAAAGGAAAAACAGAGTGAGCAAGAGAGGAAACAAGACTTGTTTCCTAACTATCACAAGAACAACAGTATTTTTCAATGAGTGGAACTGATCACCTGATCAATGAGTTGAATTTATAGAAAATTTAGTAATTTAGATAAGCCAAGTAGTATGGCAAATGTCCTTGCAGAAAGTAGAGCCAGAGCTTAGTTTATAAGCTTTATAGTGGTGCTGATCAAGATTTTAGAGGCTCAATCAGTAACAATTCCTTTGGACTCATCTTTAAACAGAATTTAAAATGAGTTTCAGAAATTGTAGTTGCATTAATAATTTGAAAAACAGGGCAGGATTATGACACAACAACATAATATGCTAAGAATCTAACCCTACTGTGTGTATGCACTGAGAAAGAATTGGACACCTCGGACTGAACAGTCTGCAAATTAAGGGTTAAATCATCTTGTACTATACTCGCTGCTTAACATCTCAATCTTGTATGTGCTCTTGCCAATCAGAGCAGTTGGTCACACAATGCGCAAGGAAGAGCCTCTCTGTGACCCAGAATAACTGAAAGAGAGGAAGATTTATGGGATTTTCCTTGTGTCCTGAAAGAGCACAACATTAAAAGGAGAACAACTCTAAAAACCACTTGCAGCAGATGCCAGCCTGGAGTAGTAGCAGACAAACCTGCTTTTTGGCCTTAATCGGATTTCACTACTTATGCATACATAGTTCAGCAGAGGAATGCTTTGCATTCAGGGAAAGTCTTGACATCATAAGCAAGACCCTACAGGAGACCGACCATGAATCTATCTTTGGAAAGTCGTTTTCTTCAATCCGCTTAAAAATAAGCTCGAGGCAGACAAAACCAGTACCTTACTACTATTTCTTTTTGATACTCTGCATTTTGAACTCCAAAACTGATTAAATGTACCTGTGCAAGACTTAACATATAGATCACATATGGAAACATACTTTCTTTCAACCAAGAGATGGCGATTTCTCTTAAATGCAAAGGCTTTAAGGAACTGTTTCACATGCAGTTACACCCTGAAAGCTTAGTTGATTTTGGCATGCTCTTTCCTCCACCCCAAATTTCAGTTTATCAGAGCAGCTGAGACCCTTTCTCCGTGGTGAAACTCTACAGATACACAGGTCTCATTCATTTCCATGCCGCACTCCTGACAGCTTTCCTACATGGAGATTAGCCTTGTAGCTCATTTGATGGGTACGACTAGAGAGTAACACAGTCCTGAAACTCTGCTTTATAAACTGTCAGTAGTGTATTACTGCTCTAGCACCCAACCAGCTTCCAGGTGGTTATCTGTAAGACACAATAATTAGGCAAGGAGCATTGGAGGTGCTTTCCAATCAGTTTATTAAATCTTTATTAAATAGAAATAATTAATCAAACTTAGAAGCATCCATGTACCCCTCTCATGTTCCCCCTCAAGATAACGCTTGTTTTCTCATCAGCTGAGGAAGCAAACTTTTTGAGGCAGGGACCACATTTCCATATTACCTCTGCACAGACACCAGGCAATGAAGTCATAATCCTGGCTCTGGGATTTCTGGATCCTGCTGGAGTACTAACAAGCTTCCTGAAGCAGACTGACATTGGTAGCAGCCTCTTTACCATCCCACTTGTAAGAGATGAGCATTCAGGAAAAAGACCAAAGTCTAGTTTTAAAACCAGAAGCCTACTATTACAGAATCCCACCACTCACTCTCATTTCTTTTGGCAGTACTTGTATCCTGCATTGTGAAAAAATGATCTTTCACTCCAGGTGCAACGCTGTACAGAAGCAATCCTGCAGTGCGGTTATTCCCCGTGCCTGGAGTAAGTCTTCAGCAGGCTGTCAGTAAGAGTTGAAGCTATGGCAAATAGCTTGCAAATACATTGCAGGGGCACTGCCTAATTCTACAATTTTCAAATGGCAACAGGCAGAGGACTGGATTTACAGTTGCAAGTAACAATTAACAGTAATAATTGAAGGCAGTTTTCCTTAATGCTCTTAAATTAGCTTAATCTCTCTTGTAAAAATAAATGTGATGAGGCACTGTCTAAATACAAGCTGCTGCTGTATGAAGAACAGTTGTCCCAATCAGCTCCCAATAGATTAAGGATTTGTTGTGTGTCCTTTCGTTTGGAATTAGACACCCCACCATATTCCAGTTTCAAAGGCTTTGTGCCATCTGTGGGCTCCAAGCCACTTAATCAGACCTAAGCTGTCAGAACAGGGTCATATTTTCTGTAGAAGGAGGAAAGGGAACAGGGATAAGGAGTCACATGCTGCCCTCTCAGGCCTGTGTCCTATCTAGCTGATTCCACCCCAGTGACAACATGGTGCAAATTGCTTCCATATTCAGAAGAAAAAGGCTGGCCCATTTCTTCCTCCCAAGTAGACTGAGAGTTTGTTAATTGTGACACACAGGGAGGGATTAAAAACTCCAGGCAAACATTGAGCACGACTGCCATTTAAAGACTTATGTTAGCCTTGCCCAGGAAACTGCATCCTCGGCTGGGGTGAGCTGCTTGCTACATGCAGCCTGTCTTGTTATGGTCCTGTTTATTCCAACTGGCTAGTTTGTAAAGCAGGAGATTGTTTTACAGATAAGAAATTCAGGCTGTAAGGTCTCAACCCTAGGCATGCTTACCTATATGGTGTTCAAGAGCAAATTTTTAGTCTGGCTAAGAAAAGGAACCATTTCATTTCAGTCTGTCTTTCTTTCTCATACACCTTTTTAATCTTTTCTGGTTAGGTGAGAGTTGCCATTCCAAGCACACAAAAAGAACAGCACATTTTTCAGTGTGGTTCAAATCAAGCTCATATTAAGAAAGAGACAAGCATGATTCTATCTCCCATCTCTCCTTTAGGTATGTCAAAGAGGAAGCCAGTTCTTATCATGACTTCAATTCTCTGGTTGTCCATCTCAATGAAGACACGACACCGCAGTCACAGTACATTCAAGTTCCCTAATAAATGTGATCAGCCTTCTTTTAACTCAAAGGTGGAGCCCATCCCCACAGCAGTTTTTTGACTGCTGGTGAGGGAGGTTTTACAATGCTTCTTATCAACAAATTCTTGATAACTCCCATATAAGAAAAACATGTTATTCATAACTAGATTATAAGCATTCTGAGACTACAGACAAAACTGGGAGACATAAAAATGTAAACAAAGTTAAACATGACTTGACTGGAAGCTTCAATAAATAACTGCATTTTACTATATAAAAATAGTTCACTATTTTTCCTTTCTGACTTTTCAGCAACTTCCAGTATCTGTGCCATATATAATAGCTACATATGCTAACAATAAATCAACTTTTGACTGATATTTAAAATGGCAATGTCCAGAAGCCAAAATAGGAAATAAAAGAAAATGAGGGCTAGGGTGGTGGGGAGAAGAAGGGGATGGACTAAACAGGTTTACCAATAAGGTTTTAACTCACAATGTGACTTTGAATTTTAAATACAGAATATTTTGTCCATTCCTTATCTACTGTAAAATTGAAGCATTAGAGCTTAAAATAAATTGTCAGGGGCCCAACAGTTCAAAGTTATGACTGAAGCTGCTTGCTTAATAATAATATGTTAACACAGTATATTGTAAGTAAAATAAATCTGCTGTACAGGCTTTGTTTTATGATCTTCCCAGGAATTCTGTTTCTAAGACTAGCTGCAAAACTCTTTAAAAACTACCTAAGCAGCCAGCCCTGCCAGGTTCAGGAAGGAACTGCTGAGCAGAGGCAGCAGTGCTGCCACACACACCCTGAATAGCAGATCAGCCCTCCGGGCATGAAAGAAGGGCCTGTCTGTACGGTTAGATCTCCTGTCAAACTTTCACTAGCCTGCTACAGAGGTAGCCACAGGCACAGATATATGGGACAGCATTAGCAACACCAGGCCCTGGAGGAGACAGGATTTGCAATGAGGCCTCTAATCCCTGGCAAACAATGCTGATTAAAAGCATCATAAAATCGAGATCAATCTTTTAAGGCAGTGAGCTAAGAGCCTTGAGGCTACACGTGGGTGGGAAGGTAAGCTCCTCTAGAAAATTACTTCCTTCATCCCATGGCTGAAGTAATAAATAACTTTTATTTCAGTGTTAACTGATCTCTCAGGTACTTTGTAGTTTTCCTCTGAGGAATTCAAATAAAAATTAAGGTTTATGAACAAAAGAAAGGCTCCCTGCTACAGAGATGTGATCATTCCAGCTGTCTACAGGAAAGGCAGCAGGTATGCAGAAGACATGTAACTGACTGACAGTAAACCAGATTCAAAGAACACAAACCCAATGGCTTGTTCTGCAATTTTTTCCCCAAAGTACATATTGCATGCACATACTACATTTTGCATGTACTCAATCCTGAAATGCCTCAGAAATTGGAAGTCACTTATCCCTGAGATAAGAAACTTCAAAGTGAGAGAGAAGGCAGAAAAATTTGAAAGACCAGCATGTTTGGCTCCATCCTTGTGCAAACTTCCACTTCAGCAAAGTGTCAGAGGTGCTCAAAGTAGGTAAAGTCTTGACTTTGGAATGCCAGAACAGGTTTCAAAGGCTGCTTCAGAAAGCTGGACATGTTGTAAGACCATGCCAATCACAGCATATTTACTCCAGAAGCCAAAATGCCCAGCCCTTGGAAGGTCATCTGCTTCAAATGTAGTGTTTACCCTCCAGTAGTAGCTACAAATTATACATAATATCCTGAAAACCTTAAAATAAGCTGTGTTTTGAGTCAAAAACATTCCACATAGGCACAAGCTCTTTTCAGTCATATAAATATTCAGGAAATGGTGAAAATAAAAAGTTTATCTGAAGCTTCCTTCATCACTTTTCAAAACCTCCAGCTAAGATCTATGACAAGATGATTTCTCTCTCTCTGAAAGTCTCCTGTAGGGCTACCTCTCATGCACCTGCGTAGGATACATGTCTGTGGCTCCAGCTTTAACATTCAGGATGCAATTATCCCTCAAATGAGAGACCATTAACCTATTACACTTAGTCTGTGCTCAGGGATTTCTGAGGTTAACAGAAGGGGCACCACATGATGGCACTGGACACCTCATAGGGCGTAGGGAGGCTTTCTGGCCATTTGTGTAAGTGGGCAGTGCTGGAGTTTAATCCCAATTAAATCCCATTAGTACTTCTTAAGAGTTGAATCGTGTACAGTGACTAGGAGCACTGAATCAGGCCAAATAGTCTATTTTGAGGCAACATGAGGCCAACTCCTTCCCTTCTCTGAAAAATTCTGTGCAGCTGAATGGCTTAATTGTAATGGGCTTGGTAAGGACTACAGTGACAGGGAGATTGACAGACACCTTCTAAGAGCTCTTTCCTCCAGAGACATTGTTAGTACTCGCTAAAGAAATTTAATGTGCAGACATGCAGAGAAATCACCTAATCTGCTGCTGAAATGTTGCTGTGTATGGCCTATAACATAGCAACCCTTAAACAATATGTATAATAAATCAGGATTTTAAATTAAAATAGTTAATGTGAATGAGCTAAACAACACAAGAATATTTTTTTCTTTAAACACTAACATACTAAACTCCAGCACACAAACTATGTTCACCCACAGCATTTCAGTAACTACAAAGCAGTGTCTTTCATGGGAAAAAGAAGCTTTTTAGGAGCATATGCTGACATCTGAATATTCAAATGTAGAGAAGGACAGAACTAAGCCTTCTACAAATAAACTTCAGAAATTTATTTGCCGAGTATGAACTATGCATAATATATGCCAGGGATGAGGGGAAAACAAGAAAAGGCTCACTCAAACACTTTATTTATTGTATGCTTGTTAAGCCTGTTCTTTTTATGATTTTTGAATGTTTGGTTTCATCATTGTTCAGCAAGATTGAATAATTTGTACCGTTTAGAATTTCAGCATCAAACTGAAGCTTCACTCTTAACTCTGTCCATGTGCAGAACATAACATCACTCTTCCAGCAGCAACCATAACAGTACTACCATTTAAAAGGACATGTTTTAAAAACACTCTATAACACCCAATCCATAGGCCTATAATACCCAGTCTGTAAGCATCTACGACTGACTTCCATCCCCATATTCTGAGAAACGAAATATAAAGCCAGGCAACAGCAGCAACCTCCATATACAGCTACAAGAGATGCAGAGACTGTATCATACTGGGGAGCACAGAGAGAATCATAGTTCCAGATTCATGTCAAAAGAGATTGAAAGTATTATTTTCTGCTAATGTAAAACTCAGCTTGTTCTGCAATGTGATTGACTATAGGAATAAAACAACACTTGAGAAATTTGTCTTCTCAACTACACATGTAGAGAAAAAAAAAAAAGTACAAAAACACTCCTGTTCTTGGCTGGGACTTCTGACCACTACAGTAACAGCAACAACGACCAGTGAATAATCACACCATTGCTTAGACTTTCATATGTTGAAGGGTGGTACTACTGCTTTAGGGAACACTGACTTCTCTTCAGATCCCTATATTTTGCCATAGCATCTCAATAAATCCTTGTGGATTGTGGAAGTTGTAAGTCCAGCAGGGAAGCATATGGACTAGGTAGATTTTTGGTTCAGCCTAGGATCATTAAGTTCTAAATATGCTTTTACAACTGAATTTACAGATTTTTTTCCTCTTTATTATAACTCGCGCTATTGCTTACCTGGTATTGCCCTTACACGCACCTGTCAGATAATTGAGGGGTAACCACAGTTAAAGCACATCATATGGATTCATCTTGAGCAAAACAAAGAGAAGCTGAACATTACTGGGTGGACATAAACAAGAAGCTTGCAAAGCCTATCAGACTGTCCGTATGATCATCAATGTCAACATCTCTCACAAACTGGGCACAATTCATATTTGAATTAGGCTTTAATCCTTTATAATTCCACTTTGTTCTCCAAATAAATTCTTTCTGTTTATTTATTCAAAGACACTAAGCAAATACTGGATTAATGTGCTTTTTCACTGCTCTAAGTGAATAAATTGAGTTACCAGTAGAAGTTTCTTCTATAGGCCATCAAAAAAAGTCTCATTAAACTTGAGTCTCTGAACACCTCTCATTCTTCTTTAAGTGACAGCAGCTCCTTTCCCAGTTCACCAGTTACATGGAAATATGTTTAAGACATTATGAATTGTTTAAAAGCTACAATACAGAGACACATAAATATGACAAAGTGATGCATGACATTGACACCCCATCCAGCGTTGCCAGACAGAAGAGTTTAAAATAAAATACTGCAGCAGTATCGATGTATCACATGAAAGAAGCTGTTACTGGGAATGTTTCAGCTTTTCAAAGAAACCTCTGTCACACGAACTCCTACATCATAGAAGAAAGGTTTCATCTCTGTTATACTACAGCCCGATACACAGCAACTGGCTTTCCAGATAGAATATACTATACTTTGTACAACCAGCCATAGTCAAAAGTCACATGGCTGAGACGACAAGGTCTCAGACTTGACTCTTTTCTGAAAGATCCCTCGGTGAATTCTACTAATACTTGAAGCACACTAGAAAAAGCAACAAGATCTGTCAGTTGGCTAACCTGTACATAACGCCTATTTTTCTTAGCATTCAAATTATTGTATGAGAAAGGATTAGTAATTATTAAATATTAACTGCAGGTTCAGGGACTGAAAGAGTTTGAGTGTAACCAGAAGGCAGTTTTTTAGCTCAGAACAGCTCTTGTAAGGAAGTTTATCACAGAAAACTGAGTTTCTTAGGTAATAAAGTATTTCCTACAGCCTGTTATTTATGTTTAAAAGTTTCATCTATATATTCATTTATTATAAATAAATGTTCTTTAATAATTATCCATGAGACATACAGTCACTTACCTCTGAGCCTGAAATATTTCAGGTGGTTGGCAATAGCCTGCTCAACAGATTCGTCGGGGCATATCTTAACTCCACTGGGAAACAGAAGGGACCGCTTCCTCCGTAATGGCAAATGCCTGTTGACCTGTTCAGCCTCCACATTGCCAGTGAGCTTTTTCAAGTCAGGAGGCAGAGAAGGGTTTGCAAACTGCCAGACACTGAACCGAGAGGCTGGTGAACCACCTTTAGCCTGTTCTTCTGTAGCTGAATAACCTTCTGCTGAAAAATTAAAACCACACAAATTTGTCAGATGAGAGAGTGATGAAATCATTTGTATCTTAACGACATTGCTCTGGTCTCTGAGGGACATCACTGTGTTTTTTTACTGTTAACAAAACCTGTTTGTATGACTATACTACTATAAAACACCTTTTAGGCTCTTTACAGCATCCCATGAAACCGTAACACAGCCTGAAGTTCTAACTTCTTGAATGCTATTGTTTTGTGTTTAACTTCCCTTCTGAGATTTAGTTTAAATCAATGTATTTGTGAATAAATGTGTGTTTAGCGGTTTTCAGGGACAGAAATTAAATAATTAATAACTCCCTTTATTTTATACTTTCTTTCCACAACAAATATTTATATCCCTTAAAAAAAGAAAGCTGCTGGAATTGACAGCTAGCAAGTACACCTTTCAACACCCTGAAACAGATCCCTACCCAACTAGTACAGGGAAAAAAAGAAAAGGGAAAAAAAGGGCTCATCAGCTTTAGTTTCTTTTAAAATTCCCTCTTATGTTAGTTGTTCCACACCACTCCAGAGGAAACTTTACAGATGAGAATATGCCTATTTGATTTAGTCTGACAGTCTAATTCTCAATCCTCCAACAGTCAGCAGTCAGCTGATCTGAAATCAGTTAACTGAACTTTCTTCTTTCACATCTTCCTCAGAAACACGCCTGAAGAAAAATCACAATGAATCATTTATTAGACTAAGAACAGCAATAGGCATATGGCATTTTTCATCCCACAGATTACAAGCTTATTCTGCAAGTTCAAAGTCAACAGCACATTTGACTTCGATGACTGAAACATGAAGAACATGTTTATTTTGATGGTATATTAATAGCTCTAGTGCAGAGGACAATCACCAGATGCTAGAGCAGAGAAAAAGAGAAAAAAAAAAAAAAACAACCAACATCAAAAAAGGTCACTAAGGCAAAAGCTCAATCTTTACCCAAACTGACATATCTTCACTATCCATAAGCAGAAGACAGAACAACAATAAGATTTGATACAAAATTATTAAAGAAAAAAAGCACAAAGTACAAAACTTTGTAGTAATATCTCTCCTGTACCTACAATCTACACTCAAAATGACACAAAATGTACAGAATTACCTCCTGAAAATCACTCTATTCCATATTTCACTGATACGATGGCATAGATTTGATCAAACATTTCTCTATATTAGCCCCCTTTGTTAAAACTAAATCAGAGACATATTTTTATTTCTACAGACTGCCATAGGTAAGCTTAGAAAACAATAATATAAATAAGATTTCCGCATTACCTGCAACTATTTGAAGATCACCTTTAATTACTCCCAGAAACAGAAGGCAAAGAAAGGTTTTCCAAATGAAGCCAAACATACTTATTTGTACCAAAAAAAAGTCAAGGAAAAAAAATAAAAGGAAAATCCCTTTTAGCAAAAGAGCTGTTGTCTTTAAGGTATCCTTGAACCAGGAAGGAGCATTGCCCTTCTTGAAAATATCTTGACGTCACCTATAATTATCTTTGGAAAAAACATTAGGTAAAAAAAGTCAACCAAGAAATCCTGAGAATGTTCTGTTCAAAGACAGTATTCCGCTTTACTGAAGAACCAAGAAAAGGTGAGAGCAGTAAGTTCCCTGAAGCTAGCAGATGGACTGAGACAATTTTTTAATTTTAATCTGGCCAGCTAAGCTCTTTACGAGAGCTTGTCATACCATTAACAGACAGTCCAAACAAGGACAGCACCTTTCACATCTAATTAACCACATATTTTCATTGGCCTTTCAATTTTTGCCCTTTTTAAAAATCATGCTGACCACATCAGAGTGAGCCCACTAGTCTCCAGTGGAAGGTCTCAGTGTGTTTTGTCTTCTGCTTGTAGAAATACACGTATCTAAAAAACACACCGACTCGCTTAAACAGCGATGTATATCTAGATAACGCCAAAGCAGGTGTTCTGTAGGACTGCTTCTTTTGGTGACAGAGCTAATACAGCCCTGACGGCCGAGTCTGTGCTACAAGAGAAAAACTTGTGCTGTTACAGCACTGTCCCTCGCATCCCAGAAGCAGTGCTTCCCCCAAAGATAAAGCTGGGGCAAGTTGCAATTCTTTTATCTGTGTTCAGGTATTACCTGACACGAGCAGTAGGAACAAATTAGTACAGGTACCTGAAGAGATGATCAGTTAAGAACTGCAGAAAGGACAAAGTGCAGGAAAGGAGCAGCATTCTCAGCTCCCCTCATTGTGGAAACGTGTATGGAAGCTGCCCGGCAATGGCAGACTGCATTCAGGCCACTAGAAAAACCCCATCAATGCTGGCTCCTGGGTGGCGTTACTCAGGACTTGCTGGTTATTGTGTTTGAATTAATCTGTGCCAAGTTCTGGTTTGTCTGAAGTGACTATTTTTGGTAGTGATTTTGCATAAATATTTTAAAGCTTAATTCTCAAGGCTTCCCAGATGACGGTCAGCAGTGCGTTTGCACAGAGCTCCTTAGGTTTGCAGTTCTGACTCCTCTCTTCTGGCTGCTCTGCTGAACACTGATAATCCCTGATATTACACACAGGACACTTTCAGGAATCAAATAAAACCACCTTTGTTTTTAGGCTGTCTTCTGACATCTATCGGACTCCAGTTGATATTTTTCATAACAATGTATTTTCCTTGATGCTTTGGTTTGGTTTTGTGTTTGTTTTTGTTGTTGTTGGTTTTTTTTTTTTTAACCACAAAACTACTAAATTTTAAACTTAAACCACTGAGCTGCTTCAACACCTCCAAACAGTCTTGGAATCACACATTTTGCATCCATAAAGCCAGCATAGTTCACCTAGGTCATGTCTGTCAAACTAACTACAATAGTGGCAGCAACACCAAGTACAGTACAGCACACTGGAGCTATTAATTGAAGGATTCTTATGATATGAGGCACAAAACCAACATTGCACTGGTACTCATAAACTGTTTCAAAGTCTTATTCAGCATCTCTAGGTAGACAGAGCAACTTTTGAGGCTAGCGTGGGTACCTTTATTAGTATCCTATATTCAACAACACAGACCAGCCTTTTTTTAATCCTCTGCAGAGAGTGGTGCTTTCAACATCATGAATGCTTCTGCTTGCATTATCCTGCAAAAATGCAACTGAAATAAGATTAGAAATACTATACATGCTTATAAAAGCAAAGGCTAATTTACCTCAAAGAAAGCATTACAACTAATCCCTTTAGAGAAAATTCTCAGAATACACGTGCTGTAGTACGAGTATAAAACCCAATTAAAAGTTTTCCTGAAGAGTCTTCAAATTTACAGCATTGCAGATTTTTTCATCAGCCAAGTACTCAGACTCTCTGAACATGAATAGCATAAAAACTACCTGGTTTACATCTCTTTCAAAATTTGTTGCTGGTATGTCTATGCCAGCTCCTGTGTGACAGAATAATTTAAACATTTTAGTTCAGCTTTATTAATATTAGTTCAAGCTATCAATTTTAAATTCAACATTGATTTCAACACTGAAATTTACATTTGAAACAACTGGAAATCTCCTACATTTATGAGAGCAAAAGGCATGACTGAAAGCATAATCATCATCATTTAAAGTTTAAGCAGAACAACTCTTGCAATAGATTTCCAAAATAATCTTGAAAAATTAACTTCTCCCTTGATTTTACTAAAGCTTTTACAGAAATATTTTGAATCAGAGGATGCATTATTCTTCATCCCCAGCAGCCAAATTGTATTTGTTCAAAAGTATTCAGGAAAAGTATATTCTTGGTGAGGAAAAAAGGGAAGTATCATCCTTGTGACATAACATGCCAAGGTCACACCGGTAACTCCATAAACAAAAAGACAACACTTTGACAATTTTTATTTCTTAAAAGGTATTCACTTTCATATAGCAAATGTAATGAGCTGAATTATAGTTCTGTACAAGGTTACGGTCACTGAAATCTGGGACAGCAAACATACTGTTTTAAATAATTTCATTATTTTTTAAATGGCATCTGTTCAAAAAGCCAAATCCACTCATCTGTAACTGAAAAAACCCACAAAATAAATATATACTATAATGAAAAATGCCTCTAAGGAAGAGCTACCTTATGGCAGACACTCCCTGTTTTCAAGCTCACACAGCTTCATACCAAGTTTATAAATAGTCTTCTGTGACTTGACTGCAGCAACAGACTCACGGCATGACAGGATTCACCAACAAAATTCCCAATCAGTTTAGCTGAGACACATTAGACAAAACCTTTCCTCTTGTTCAGTTTCTCTGGTTGCTGTTACCAAGCATTTCACCATTACCACTTGCTTGTTTGTGCTCCTGGAGAGTTCTCTGGTGAACCATCTCTCAAGAACAAGGAGGGTCTGAGGCTGTTTAGCCTTCCAGCTGGGCAAATTCAGCCCACCATAGCCTGTCAAACTGCCACCTCTTCCATCACGTAGCATGGTAAAGTATTTCAAGCAGAATAATCAGGAAGTGAGGTCAACCAAATTATTCTAACACTTCATTAACTACTCCGTCTGTGTAATGTAAGCCTATTCTCAGCACTCCTCCTTTTCTGAACTGTTCATAAGCATCTCTTACCTTGTTCAAAAGTCAAAGATGATCATGCTGCTTGAGCTTCATCTCTGAACAATGTTTCCAACTTTGATTTCATTAGACAGAATTATTGCTGTTGGTCTTGGTTTTATTCAGCCACTCATAGAAACATTTTCAATCCCGAGACCTTTCAAGTCTCATTCTACCATTCCTGCTTTTCCATCTAGAAACCATCTGAGGGGTGGGATGGGGTGGCGGGGAGGCAGCTACCAGAAGCAATATTCTGCTCCCCTGTGATAATCACAATTGCAGTGTTACTACTGTGGTTTGAGGGTTTTATTAATTTGTACGGTGTAGTACTTACAGAGTACTGCAAGCTCATTTCAGGGTAAAGTTCTAGGAAGAGAGTCCCACAAAAAACCAGATGGATTGCAATGAAACTATGCCCCCAGTTCCAGAGGAAAACCACAGCAGTCCACATATATATTCTGAAAAGCACACTTGCAGTTTCATTACTCGCCTTTCCAGTTCTCAATGAACACTACTTTTCCTGGGAGATTTACTTCCTACATGTTTCTTCCACCTTGTTTCTGGTGTCATGTTTGTCAACAGTAACTTAAACAGATCTCCACCACTCAGATTTATTCAGGAAGGCAGTTTCTGGTCCCACACAGCCAGGATGTAGCAGTTTCTTTTAAAGAAACTGATAGCTACATTTAACACTCTGACTACAATTCATTGCCTTGAAACCAAAATTCCCCAGTGTGAGGTAAAGAGCCTTACAAAGATTGGTTTGCTTTGAAATGGTGAAGTGGTGTGATACTTGAAACAGTGAAGTGGCATGTTACTTCAAACAGTTAAAGAGAGATATTAATACAGGCGATATGCAAAAAGGTCCCCCAGTCAGTTGGGTATCTGATATATGCTAGAAGTTATTTTGGGGGATTTCTAGAAACTTAAAAGGAAGCACAAAGGTACCTGGAGAGCAACTTTTTCCACCAACGCTTCTTAGCATTCACCACATATCTGTTAAATGCAAATGGCTGGAATGGGGTGGGCTGCAGCTGGTGGTCCCTGGGCATTTCCCAGACAAGTAATTCAGGCTGTCAAGTCTGTTAGCCTAACTGTAAAGCTCAAGTCAAAAAGCATCCTTGCTTGCCACAAGCAGCTGTGAACTAGCTGCAGACCTTTATAAGGGCTGGAGAGCAATCATTTTGATACAAATGAGGCTGAAGAGACATATACAGTGTATATGCCACCGGCTACTTGTGGCAGCTGGGAAAAGAACGGTAACAGTCACATTCAGCAACTTCTGGAGATCATTTTAATATCAAATGTATCAGCATTCTCATAACACTTCTAAGAAATCTACAAAGGCAATGCTTTAATTTTATAAAACCAATTTAGAAAAGTTTATATGACTTTTGCTTTTAAATACTTATAAACCAGTCAATCTAAAAAAGAACAAATTACTTTTTGAAAAAAAACTACCTTTACCATAAGAAAAAGCCCAAGCTATTTTTCATAAGGGAACACTGAAAATATTGATCAATTAAAAAGATGTAGAGAAAGGGCACACACTTCAGCATTTTACCTTTCCCGACTTACGATAAATACGCAGATTACCCCTGTAAGTAATGCTGATGTCGTGACTTAGGTGATGAAAGCCACAACTCTGGGATGACAGGCAAACGTGTTGGGTGGGCAGGTAGTGACAAACTACAGAATTAAAGTATGAACAATGACAAAAACCATGCAGTAATTGCACTACGCTGCTCACAGCTATACAGAAAGTAACTGTGCTCAGCAAATTACTATGTTTAAAAATTGCCTCTTCTCCAGAAAGAATGCTTCCTGGTTTGAGAAGCAACGGTGGAGGGCTTTTTTGGACCTGAATAAACGGATTTTCAAAATGCCAGCTTTCAGAGTTATCTTGAGGGAAGGGGCCCTGAGAATTCCACAATGCCATAAAAATGTTCCCATCTCTGGGTTGCCCTCAATTTTTATTTTAAACTCTCTAATCTACCTCCAGCTGTAAGAGCTCTGGTTTTGTAGACATGTTTATGGCACAGGTGATTTTGGTGTTTATCTGACACATGGTCCTTCTGAAGGACATGATGACACTTAAGCTTATTTACAGTGGGGAACAGGAGAAAGCATCCTCTTCATCACTTTCCATTGTGCAGTAACTACAGAAAAAAGTGTGCATGTGTCAAAATGTTTATTAAAGTTTTAAGTGATCACTGAGGAAAAACTACATAAATAAGTATTAATGAGATAAACTTGTACTAGTTTATCAAATCAAGTTAGAGTTCAAATGCTCATATATTCAGGCATCTTTACTCAAATCTCCTAAGCAAAGTATACAGACATATTATAATCACATTTTTGAAGGAAAATGGACTTATTTTTCAGTAAAACACCTCAAAATTCTGAGGCCGTTGAACCACAAAATGCTTGCCTTTCTAATGCAAGTGATGCCATAACATTCATGGGAATAACTCCCAAACATAAGGTGAATAGGATTAGAAATCTACTGCCTACATATATTATATTGGCATATACTTAAAAAGCAAGATTTCTTCTATAAATCTGATAAGAAAAAATAATCATAAAAAATATTTTAAAAAAATCCACTCTCACTTCAAAAGATTTCGGTGGTCACTAAAGAAAACGTCTTCCACTCACGGAAATAATTTTTTATGATGAAAATGCTGAGGAGGGAAAGAAGAATAAAAATTAAAAGAAAAAAAAAAAAATCAAAACTCATCTACCTCACACCTTGGCAGAATTTTTGACACACGCAGACTACTTCTGCATATAATCAGAAACAAAACAAAAAAGACATCTCTAAAGAGAGTCAATATTAGATCCTTAAAACAATACATAGTATTCATTCCATCTGTATGAGCTGCAAAATCAAAAGACATGCAGCCTAGGGTCAAAATCCTGTCTTCAGGCCTGACTCCTACATTATCATCCGTGTTTACACGGAATCGTAAAGAATGGGCTCCAAAAGATGAAAATATTTTTACACCATTGTGGTACATACCTGTACACGCAGCTTTCACATTCCAAGTAAAGAATTAATTAACAATCCATATATATTAGTTTTACCTTACATATTTACACTTACCTACACTTACCTCCTCCCCCCAGCTGCATTTTGTGACCACACAACCCAAATGAAAATAGTTATTTAATAAATACACAGTGAATAAACAAAATACTTCTTCTGTTTCTTTTTTGTTGTTCTTAGGGTTTTTTTGTGTTTGGAGATTTGTTTGTTTGTTTGTTTTGGTTTTGTTTTGTTTTTCTTCCTTGCAAGGCAGAGAGTCCAAATGCCACTAAGCAGAGTTCCCACTACTTGACAGCAATGTTCTTTGCCAGGTCTGGTTTATTAGATTTATTAGCTGCTGCTGCCACTATGCTGTTGAAAGTGCAATTGCAAGATCAGGTCTCGAATTTCTTCTCTCTTGCTTCTGATGAACTGACGAGGGAACCAATTCTCCAGATGCAGTGGCTGTTCAAAGTTAACTATGGGATTCTGGTAACAGAAAAAAAAAAAAAAACAAACAAAAAAAGAGTAAGTACAGTATGAATTTTCTAAAGCAACCTTCAAAAAGAATTTCAAACCCTTTCCCTACTGCTGAGACCAAGGACATACAATTTTCCATGAGACAGTGACAGGCTTCTAAGCCAAATTCCAGTTCCTCCATGTTAATCACGTACATATCCTTAGCACAAGCTACTTAAACAGGTTATCACCACTTCTCTTAAAGATCCATCAGTATAAGCAAGGATTCAAATCATATTACATATATTCTGATGGAATATAGACATACTCTTGAGATCTAACACAGGACAAACGCACTTTGGACACAGAACACATGTACTATCACACTATAAGGAAGGATCAAGAATATAGCAGCTAAGCATGCCGAGATTTTGCTGCCTCAGGCATGGTTTTTTTTCTGTCATGAGCTGGTCTCTGATGGAGGACAACAAAGAAGCAGGAACACTGCTAGCAGCCTTAGCAGGCCATAAGAAGGGCAGAATTTTGAACAAAAAAGGGTAGTAGTATAGATGCAGGCAGCTTTAGCAGTAATACCAGATCAGGATGTGTAAACATGAGGCTGCTTCTAGTCAGCTGTAGAAGGCTTCATCCACTTGTTTTTCCTGATCAGGTGGCCTACAGCAAATGCCCGCTACTATGTTACCCACATTAGTCTGCTCTTTAACCACAACCCATAAACCCTCAGCTGTCTTCTCATCCAACCCTAGGAATAGCTCTACGCATTCCAGTTGCTCTCTCAAAAAGGCAACTATCTCATCTTACCAGGATGCCCTTTCCATCACAGTGCCCCAGTCCTGTAAGCTATCCCTACCACATCCTTGTGATCTCAACAAGATCATAGCCCTGAAACTGCACACAGATTTCCAGTTCCTCACACTATGTGCATTAGTGTATAGGTGCTTTGGAATGGCAACGTGCTCTACTACAGCAGAAAAATCTGCCCACTGCACAAGGCCCCACACAAAGCTTTCCATGCACAGGACTCTCAGGAGAGGATGTGGACCACATGTGTAATCATCAAACAAGCAGAGCCATTTGAAGGACAGAGCAAGAGTGCAGTGCACTGATCAGGAGAAAGAAGAGTTGGGGGCACCCTATAAGACAGGGTCTGAAGCCCAGCATCTGCAGATGTTTACAGGTAAGTGCTAAACAGGAACGAGGGGCTCCCTCAGCTCTTGTGCATTCCCTTTTAAGGATTCCCCCCTCCCACTCCCTGCAGAAGCTGCAGCCTGCAGATCCACTCAAAGGTCAATGCATAAGCTGACTGAAGTTTTAGAGGCTACAAGAGATGCACAAAAAAGATGCCTTTGTAACATCTGTAGAACAGCAACTTTTAAACTAAATAGTCTCCAAATACATCCAAATACTTAGGGATATTGAATGTGTCAACATAAAAGCATCATTCAACTACACGGTCAGAAATGTTTGCCAACAAATACAGATGAGAAACTGTCTGTGCTCCAGATACAAAGACCCCTGCCACTACTTGAAGGACAAATGTTATCTCCTCTTCCTCAAATGGCTTTGACACTTTTGAAGTTGAGCATCACATGCTTTTGTGTCTGGCTATTTCCCTCAGAAATAGTTTTTTGGGGTTTAAGGTAATTTTGGGGAAAGGGGAAGGTAGGTTCCATTCGTACCTGGAAGAAGCTTTCCACATACTGCAGCAAATAGACCCCACAATCACTGCTGTTATCTTGTTTAGGCACTCTGGGACACAGGTCAATCATTGTCGATTTACTGAATTCTCGATGCGTTTTTCGTTTAGCTTCCCATTCCACTTCAAGATACCTACAAAATAAAGCAAACAGATCAAATTCTCAACTCCCAAGCTCACTGCATTTTGGGATGTGCTGGCCAAAAAGCTAAAATAGCTTTAACCAATTTCTTTCAAAGAATCTGTGAAAGAAATTCATGCAGGAAAAAAACACTATTTCTACAATCCAATATTCTATCACAGAGGCATCTCTACAACACAATAGGCAAAACTGAAAGATTCATGACGTAATTTAAAACCAGCTATGTGTGCTGAGTTTCTTCAAGCTATTTCGGTACCAGGACATTTTGAATCCTTAACTAAAGGAAGAACTCAAGTAATTTTTCCTGGCTATCACAGAGGTTTTTCCTGAATTCATCCTAAGAGACCAGCAGTGGTTTTTCAACCTAAGCAAACCATTTAAAAACCTCTTAGAATTCACCTTACACACAACTTCATTTACAATTGCACCAATATAACCCTCGCAACCTACTAGTCGATAAGGTATACAGAGACTTGTTAAAAACCGTAAGGGATCACTTCTTTAGTGATCACTACTTATTTGTGATCAGGCTTTTCTATTATTCTTGTGCTTCAGTAGCAACTGACACCACATTCTGGGCTGCCCACTGATTTTGAAGCATAAGGCAACAGTTACTTATACTTTTCTGCTGATTTTAGTCAGAGCTGCAAAGGATCGGGGCTTGTGAAGAATCAAATATAAGGTCTGACTTTAGGGAAGAATTAAAAAAAAAAAAAAAAAAAATCTATACATAAAGTCAGACCTTGTGCTTGATTTCTAAAAAAACCAAAGTCCTTGCAATTCCAACAATAAAAAAAGACACCCAAACCAGCTTTTGGAGAAAATGGCAACTCTGAACACACAGCAAACAGGTAACAGTTCAAAGACACGAAGACAGTTCAGTGAAGTACATTCCCTAGAAACTGCAAGAACCTATGACTGTAGACTTAAGTCATTTGTTTGAGCCTGACCACTACCCAAAACACAACAAAAATCAACCCAAGGACAGAAGTAGTCAGAGAACCCCTGCATCAGTTTCCTTAAACTTCTGCTTTCAGGATCTAACTGACAACTGAAGGAATAAGAGGTCTGCTTCCCAAACTTCCCCAATATCACACCTCCATAAATCACCTCTCTTTTCTGACTTTTCATGCATCTCTCTGAACTCCAGGAAACTACTATCTCTGGAATTCAACCCGAGAAGTAGCTCAAAGCATAGAGCACTACATTAATACACCCCACAGAGATTAATAATAATAATAATAATAGCTATTTCATTCTTTCTCCCAAAACATACATGGTGTGGAGACCTCTCTGTGTAGGGAAAAGAGTGTTTCACAACAATTTCTGTTTCTCATCTAACACAGAGTAGATTGAAGAATTTATTTTTACAGAGAGATGCTACTGTTTGGCTTACATGTTCCTTTTCCTTTCAGTGAAGTGAATACAACAGAGAACAAAAAGGACAATTCTGTATAACTTCAAATATTTAATATTAGCAACTTTTTTTAAAGTTGTTGATAGATGTTGAAGTCATTAGGAGTGTGTAAAAGTATTGAAAGTTTGAAGACATTCTTCCAATATTTACATACTTATCACATGAAATACTGAATATATTTTTACTCTTGCTTTTCAAAAGAAATAATTCCAATATAACTACAGTGATACACCAAGCTTTTAGACAGCTTCAACCCAGTTTCTATTTGTTTTGCACATAGACAGGAGTTTATTTAACATTAATTCTCTGAGTCCATACCAAAAAATGACGATCAGCCCTTTGGAAAACGAATCATTTAAATTTCAAAGTATTCCTTTTAAAGAATCCATTCTTCTACCCTTACAAACAGCCTCTACTCCTGAACTGGAGAGAATTGGGAAAAAAAAAAAAAAACACCACGCACCACAAAACACAATCCCTTTAAATTTTTGTTCCTATTTCATAAATACTGTCCATTTTACAATTTTTGCATTGTATCTGGGCTGCAGAAAAAAGACAGGCTTTTCACACAAGCCTCTGTATTGTTGTTATTTTCTTTGTTGTGACTCTTTAATGGATCTTCCTTTAGCAACAGAAACATAGACCTTTAAAGAGAAAATTATTTTGAACATTGAAATGTGACCAGCAGCATCTCTTGCTAATAAATAGAAATTGCAGTAACTTACTCTCTCAAAACCTGAACTGTTTTCTGCACGGAACCAGCTTTCAAAGAATCTAAGATGAGTATACAAGGCCTGTACACAGCAAAAACAAACAAACAAATTATTGTAGTCCTTCATTACCAACACTATTAAAACAAGTATTGTTTCAATATGGCTTAACAAGAACATCAATATCTGAACGAATGTGGAAAAAAAAAAAAAAGACAAGTCCTTATAACTGTGGCTTTCTAAATTACTTCAGAATTTCTTTATATATATTTCACAATACAACAGTAGTATGAAAACATAAACATACCTTTTACAAATCTGCCTTTTGGAATTACTTAGGGAGATCTGGGAGAAGAGAAAATAAAAATAACTTTAAACCCCCCTACAATTACGAACTCAAATGTCTTCATAGATTTAAACATAAAGCCAGAGAGGCTCCCATTCCAGAAAGAGAGAAACCAAAAAATACTTTTTAAAAACGCAAAAAATCGTAGGTGACATAGGTAAGCAAAGGAGCACTTGAGGGTAATTTGAAGTGCCTTGCACATGCTGCAGGCCATGCAAACCTTGACAGCTGCTGCAAAAAAGATCACTTGGTCAAGTCTCAGAATCTTCAGAAAGAATGTAATACAGAGTTTCCTCTGTCAGTACAAAAAGGCACTTACTTTAGAAATACCTGAATACAGGACTGAAGCAGAAGCAACAATTTCATTGCCACCTAGTACAAAAGAATGAATTAAAAAGTATTTCCTAGATGAAGTATTTTCATTTTCTAATTCATTACTATTAGCATTCAAAATACAACAGTGAAGTATAAACTAATTTCACTTTACTTCTGAATGTTCAAAAAGCAGAGTTACTGAGGGCCTTCCTTCCTGATAAAATTTTTACTGAAATCCAGGAACTTTCCACTCATGATGGGGTCTGAGACACTGATTTTACACATCCCTTCCAGTATTTTCCAAAGTTGCAGACAGCAAGAATGCAGTGCAGTCTTTGTTATGCATAGTAATACAAAAATGTATTACAGCAATCTTGATGTGAAAGATACTTTTTCAGACATGGTATCATACAGTAGCTTTGGTTGGAAAGGACCTGAAAGATCATCTAGTTCCAATCCCCCTGCCATGGGTAGGGACACCTCCCACTAGACCAGGTTGCTCAAAGCCCCATCCAATCCAGTCTTGAACACATCCCATGAGGGAGCATCCAAAACTTCCTTGGGCAACTTGTTCCAGTGTCTCACCACCCTCATAGTGAAGAGCTTCTTCCAAGTATCTAAATTTACCTTCTTCCAGCTTGAAGCCATTACCCCTCATCCTATCACTACAAACCCTTATTGGAAACCCCTCCCCAGCTTTCTTGTAGGCCTCCTTCAGACACTGGAAGGCCACAATAAGGTCTCCCTCCTTTAAGAATTAAGGCACTATTAGAAATGCATATGGCTTGACATAATTTTCTTCTAGATTACCTACCTTTGGAGAATAAGCTTCTGTTAGCACCCATTTCTTCATCCTTGCAGTTACCAGAAAAGGCCAATACTGAACCAGTTCTAGTGTTCTCACACCCTGAATGAAGCAGAGGCTGTTGAGGATGGCAATATAATGAATTCTGATGGGGACATTCCTCATACACAGCTTCTTCCAACCAAGGAAAACAGATAACTGCAATGTACCAATGAGACCTGCCCAGCAGTAAAGAGAAGGGGAAGAAAAAAAAAGTTAAAACTATGTAATATTTGGTTCTAAAAAGGATATGAAAAGTTTTTCTAACATCAAGAGTTCATGGACAACTGTTCTGAGAGATATAAGCATCATTACCATGTTCCTTCATGACATCTTATACTGATACTTTCACTTTTTACTCTGCATGTGGCTTAACAGCAAAAAATTAGTATCAATTCCTTTAAAAACACCCACCACAGCAATTTATCAGTGTCTCATTACCCATCTCACACTATAAAAAAAAAAAAAGGCATTAACTAAACCTGAGATGGTGATTCCCATTTTGAATATAGCTGAAGGTGTGGTATACTTCTAGCCTCATCTCTTTTTACAGCTGTTTTGCATATGTAACTCTCAAGAACTATACATTTTTATTGAAGTTTCCACATGCAGGTCAGTTTTTCAACCAGGCCAAGGCACAGACCATGCAACTACTACTCCTTATCCATAAGGACTATGAGCTGCTGTGATTTCCTTATAGAAATATTACTTAAGCGCACAGTAATCCTCATGACACACAAACTATTTTGAAAAATAAATAAAACCAATTTGCAGTAAAACAAAAAAACAAAGATGCGAAGTTTACTCAAGACAACTAAATTAAAAGTTTAACTTTTGAAAGCTTCAAAATTACTTATTCAACACCTGTTACTTCAAAATCTATTATGTTCCTTTCCAATGATTCAAGCTTACGGCCATAAGTCTTTTCATCACCACAACAATCAAATATTTAAATCTCTAAATATCAGAAAAAGTGTCTAAAACACAGACTTACTCCTCATTCACAGGCACAAAGATATAATCTTTACTGAAGATATTTATATGACGAGTCCATGTTCTTACTCTTCTGTGTCTTCTGTGTGCCGCTCTGCAGAAACCAAATGGCAATTGTTGTTCAGATTTCCTTTATTTAGTTAAAGCAAGGTATAGCAATTAGTACTCCTACATCTTCCAAATCCCTCAAGGGGTTTTTCATTTACTCTTGAAATTTCCTCAACAGAGAAAAAGTAAATCAGCACATCACTAAGCCCAAGTGACTAACAAGGCATTTCCAAACCTCAAACTCTACTAGAAAAAAAGTCATCCATAGATTTGGAAAGATTTCTTGCAGTTGTTTATCCAGTAATTATTATTTACTACATTAAACGTAAAAAAACTCATCTGAACACCAGCCAGTGTAAAAACAGATCTACAGCAATTCACAAACATACATTAAACTTTCTGAAGGCCTGTCTAAACAACCTTATCCTTCAAAGGAAAAAGCTAAATCCCTTGCATAAGGTCATGCAACCTACCTGTAGGAAAGCCAGAACTGAAACAGATTCTCTCCAGTCCTGAGCTTTAAATTCTGGAGGACATTTCATTTCTAGTCCTACAGACATAAAGCATGAGGACTGGATACTAGGAGATCAAGACAATTTTAAGAAGAAACCTAAATAGAGATTTTTCAACTTCCTTAGTTTGCAGAAGTTGAAATAGAAACTAATGGTTCATAAAACTTGGCTCCAATATGATCTGAAAACAAAATTTATTCTACTTGGGAGACATCCCTATCACCATACTGTTTCTATCCTGATCTGTGATCAAGAAACACAACTTCAGTGGATGAGGAAGAGGAGAAAAAGAGTAAGGAACAGAAAAAACAGGCTATTGTGGAACTGACTCTGCATGGGCCAGCATTAAGTGTAGCATTATCAAAAACCTCCTCTGGTATGTGAACCTGGAAGCATTGGGAAGTTAAAAAGGGGAAAGCACGTTTGCAACCTGGGAAAGCACCTATGGAAAGAGCTTTCTCCATCTACTGCCTAATCAGTGTAAAGAAAGGAAAGCAAAGGGTCTTTAAGTTACACAGCTACATCAGTTAAAATTCATTCAGAGCCAAATTTTCCACTATCCTTTTATCCAAAAAACCCACAGAAAAAAACAAACAAAACCCAAGCCACCCGTAATCACCAATTAACTAAGCCTAAACACAAAACTGGAATTTCCAGAGCTATTTCCTGGTCTGGAGCAGCTACAGTCTGTGAAATACAGTGAATTAAGAGAGCCATTCCAATTCCTCAAGAAGGCAACGGACAGTCCAGCCTTGTAAAAAGAATCAGATCAAGGCACAACAGCATTCCTAACAGGGATGATTTTGTCTCCACCTCAGATCATTGAGTCCGAAGACAGCAACACGATGGAAGATGGAACACATTCTCCAAGCACAAATCCCTGAGTTTTTGAGACATCTCTGAGAATATCACAGAAGTTGCATTGTTTTCCCTTTAATATATAGTCACTGCTGGGTGAAAGCTAACAAACAAGATGGGACACCTCTTTGTGCAGGTGGCCTTGTTTACCAGTAGAATGGAAAGCCTGGGGACTTCATAGAAATTGCTTCAGAGAGAAACAGGAAAAAACCCCAACAACTTTAGATAAGATGAATGATGAAAACAGAATAAAAGTTGCTGGCAAATCGTTACTGTAAGTGAAGTGCCAGGGCAAGCTCCACTTGCAAATATCAGTGCTGAAAAGGAACAGAAAGTGTGATAGGGATGTTCCTACCCTTTATACAGTCTTCACTGGAAGCACAAAGTGGTACAGGGCTCTTGAGCTGTTAACAATACCTTTTTGTCAAACTCTCCGTTCCAATGTACGAGTGTTAAAAAACAAATGTGTAAACTTGGTGTTTAAGAAAATTTTCTTCCTAAAAATGTGGTCGATAATTTACTACCAATTTGTAAAATGAAATACATGCTACATCTAAAAATGTTTTTAGAAGTGTGTTTTATTAACACCAGTATGCTTAAATTGTGAGCTATAACATTTAGCCAATATTCTTTTGGAGAACACTGATTACTATTTTATACACTGATTAGGAGATGACCTGCAGAAATTCCAAGTGGCATCAGTAGACGGCTTATTTCTGGTCATAATGGCATCTAAAATGAACTTACGAAACTTTGAGATCCTCCTCTGAGTTTTTTTCTGTCCTGGTCAGGCACTTATAGAAGAAACTGCTAAAAATGTGCGTACGGTCAGCAAGATGTTTTGGTGCCTTCTCCAACAACAGGTATCTACCAGAAAAAAAAAGAGGAGGATATTACTGATTTCCTCTTCTAGAAAGCATAATTACAGATAAAAAAAAATAACAACTATCATTTTAATGACTTATCATACTCAGGTTATGCTTGCTATAAATTGCCTTCACAGCTGCTAATTATGCCAAACTTTTGTCTCTATTCTGTTTTTAACATGCACATGGATGGATATCATCAGAGTTACGCAATAGCCAAGCAATTACTAAGAATGCAGTTACTTTTTATCTCAGATTTGTGCTCCACTATTAATGCTTCTAAATTTGTTTTCATACTCAGGTCTCTAGCCTTTGCAATTAAGGCAGGCTGAAAAACCTAACCAAGTATAAACCTATGGAGTGTTACACTCCTGCGTACACAAAAACCATAGAACAGGTCAGTACTATAAATGGTCCATTTTACTTCTACAGGTTATGCATATGAAAGACAAGACAAATATTCCACAAGTAATCATACTGTATAATTTTACTGTTGATCATTTTACTATAAACATCAGCTTGAATGTTTATTCTGTCATCCTAGAAGACCAAAGCTCTCACAAATGCAGTCATCCTACACAAGGTGCTACCAGCTTCACCTGATGACTTGGTCAATACAATCACGCATCATACAGCTTGCAACACAATGAAAACCAAGAATGTGACATGTCTAACAAATTTTAAAACAGGGGAGTTTCTGCAATGATTACATTCCTTTATTCAAATCTTCCTCATCTGGTGAGACAAAGCTACAGCTATTGAGAGGATCATGCTGCATGTTTTATTTCTAGTTTAGAGCAAAACAGAGGGGGCTTTACTGTAAAACCATGTCAAAACACTATAGTACACATTTTCTTCCCCATTCCCCCAGATACAAAGTTTTAACTGGCTTCTTGGTACTCACAGTTAGTGCAGCCATGCTGCATACCAAACAAAAGGAAATTCTTACAGACAACCTCCAAAAGAGCCAGAATTCTGCTTAGGCTTAAGTCAGCACAAGGAAAACAAACCTCAGCTTTAGGGAACAGTGGCTCACAATGCTGGTTCTGGATATCTTGCTTTCACAAGCAACCTCAGCAGGATGTCATGAGGCAGGTAAGCCAAGCACAACTTCCTCAAGAAGTATTAGCTGTGTTCCCTTCTGCAGGAGCTGTGCATCAGAATTCCTGAACATTTCCACAGAATAGCAGAGGATGCTCCACCTCTAATATTACTAAATAAACTACTAGTACAAACAGTCTACTTTGTTCAACTGCCTGCTTAAAACTGCTCAGCACCTTCTGTTCTGTGAAGTCTCCAAGAGGCATTGTTCTCCAAGCTATTCTGTCTGAATTATATCACAGCACTTTAGAGGGACAAGAAAAATGAAACTGAAGCAAATCAAACTGCTGACAATACAGAAAAGCTTTAGAAAAAGTCCAACTTACAAATTCATCACACTTATTTCTGAAGTTGTTGTATCAAATTCAGTGACCAACAGTTGCAGTAATATTGTAGTCCAAATTAGGTCCCAGAAAGAAGGGTACAATTAAGGCTGTGATTACTTACTTAAGATAGAAATCAATGATGACATCATTGAGAAACTCTCCATATTCTAAGCACTCTAGGTCTTCTCTTGTGACTCCCAGTCCTCCCTTTGCAGGTGGGGGTGGATAAACAATTAAACTAGAAAATAAAAATCACATTAAAACAATGACAAACTGTGTTTTACACGACATTCTTCATGGCTGTTCAACAGATAGAAGATTTTTTTAGAAAACCTGTTAAAAATAGTCAACAGTTTTGAGAACTACTAACTCCAAAGTCCTTTACCATTTTTTCCTCCAATAGTTGAGTTACAGAAGAAAATACATTCTCAAATTGAGGAAAAAATTATTTTTCACCTTCTCATTTATATGGAATATACCTACTTCTTAACTGCTCCAGTTTCTCTTACTTCTTTCCATTCTTCATTCAGTGCAGAGGACAGAGAGATAGAATAGCAACCACTATTCTGCTTATTTGCAAGGGCATAACTGGGCCTGACCACTTTTGGTCTTGACTCCTACCAGGAAAAAAAAACAAGCAAACAATAATAACAGTAAAAAGCATTACATATCTTGGTATGTAGAACAAAACACACAGAAAAACCAAGCTGGAAGCACACAGGAATACCCTGGCAGGGGGGTTGGACTCGAAGATCTCCAAGGTACCTTCCAAGCCCTGACACCCTGTGATACATTGTCTCTGTGCTTTTTACTGATTGGAACAAGCATACATAATATCTGAAGTGACAATGATGTGGGGTTGGGTTGAGAAATTAACTTGCATAGCCCGATCTTCCCAGCAGCCTTAGGAATCATTTAGCATTTCAAGCCTTGGAGACCTCACAAGAATGTCTAGAGGTGTCTGGAATGAGCAAAATACACAGCTCCTCCTCTCTCACACCTGCTCGCTTCCAGCTCAACTGAAAAAGGGTTCCATCGCTCATTACTTGATTAACTCCCAACATGCTGTCCCAAAGACACCACAAGGCAAGAAATCTCTGTGGTTTTGGACACATCCAGTCACGAGTCAACCTAAAGCTTCAGTATTTACCATTTACTGATGAGATCTATACACAATTCCTCTGCAGACACAATTTAGTTTGCTCCAAATCATGCCCCATTGTGACAGAGAAATAACAAAGAGAAATGATTTTTTTATTTTTTTGAGACAACGATTAAGACAGAAGGTTAATCTAAAATTTACTGGAATGTGTAAATGCCAACAGCTGGCAATGAATCAAGCAACAGCTACACACTAACCTGAACTGCAGGCTCAAGAGCATCTGAGGTACTCTCTTTTGGCATGCATTCCTTTAGCAGAACCTTGCTGTAACTCACAAAAGAGCTCTCTTCAGGAGAAAGGTCCTTAAACAAGGGTAATGCTTGCTTCAAAGACAAAAATTCAGGGAGATCTGGTGCTCTGTTCTTCTTGCTCACAATTGTAATCAATTCAGTCAGCCTGACCTCTTCCCATTCTGCGAGTGGTTGGGACAGTTCAAGAAATACAAACTCACTAGACTTGGCTGGAAAAAAAAAAGGAGAGAATGGATAGTATTCACTACTAGGTTATATAAAAACTTGCCTGCACAACCACAAAGGAGCATAGACAAGGCAGGAGGGGGAGCTCAAATAATACCCTGCCAGGTTCATCAGAGAGGCCATCAGCCCACCAAAGCCCAGAGAAGCACCAGTGCACAATGGCAGGCAGAAAGCTGAGCTAAGGACTGGAAGGAGGGGACACTCAGTCTGGGGCCTTCCCAGGGCTGGCCCAGGAGTACCTCATCCCCAGGGTTCAGGCCTGAAACCCATCATGACGAGTCAATGCCAGAGCACCTTTTGTAGCAGTTGTTGCTGAGATGTACGGCACACATGATGGGATTTAGAGGAAGAGCATTTGGGACTGCACAGGACTTATTACAGGATGTTTAAGGGAAGAACCCAAAAGCAGACAAAGGAATGCATTTAGGTGACTTGGGGAGGAACAAGCGTGGGAAAAGAGAGGGCTAAGAACATAAAAAGGACCATTTGCATCTAAATACTTTGCTGGTCAATATAATTGTCTGGCTATGCCCTGTACTTCAATCAGCACAGTCTGTCCTGTCTTCTTATTAAATTCCTTATTAAATTCCTGACTCTCTCTTCGCTGAGGAACTCTCTGTTCAACGTACATATGGGAGTCTGAGCACAGCAACTGAAGCAAGCAGATGTATGCAAGTAAGCGTGATTGCTAGTGAAGATCAAGCCAAACCAGGTGAACAGGTGAAGTGCCCTAGCAGCCAGGAGGGTGAGCAGGTCCTTAAGGGATAGATCTGGCTACGAGACTCCCTGTGTCTCTCTAAGGATGAGAGCACATGGGGGTCAGCTACTGGGACCAAGGGAGTCCTGGCCAGCTGTGTGCCTGCATGTGCATGACAATCTGTACCAGCACTGGCCTTGGTAGCTTGTATGTCCAGGTGCCAGCAACTGGGCAGACTGTCTGAGCCCAGCTGACAGACGGATCCCCCTTGTGTATGTCTATATATATGTGTGTTCATACATATGTACATATTTACTCACTAGTGGGCCACCATCCAGCTCAGCCAGAGAGAAGCTGTAGGTGTGGTTCAACTCGGTGATCTACAAGGTCCTTTCCAACCACAATTATTCTGTGATTCTAAGCAGTATGAGGCTGTTGGTGCTGTCTGTGTTCACACAGATGCTGTGTGTCTGTGTTGTGTGGCCAGCTATGTACATACATAGTATACACGAGTGCTCTGTGTGGTCTACCTATTGGGACTACAACTTCAGCTTCGCTACTGGTTGGTCCTGTGGGAACAGACCTGCAGCAGCCTCACTCCTCCCAGGCCGTCAGATCCGGCACAATATATTTTCCTCTAATATTAAACACACTAAGAAGCCAGAGCAGAATCACAGCAACCATTTCCACAATCTGTAAAACCAGCACTGATTTGTTTCAGCAAGTTTCTACATAACATTTCAAAATATTTATATTACTGCATATTTAAAAGGCATAAAACATTCAAGCATAGAAATATATTAACTCCTGAAGGTTTCTTCTACAATAAGAATGTAATCAAAGGAAATAAACCTAAGATTAAGAAGTGTCTCACAGCTTCAATACTCAGATTATGTTCATTTCATTGGGAGCTGCATCCATAGAAGCTATCACTAACTTTGATAAACTTACATCAAGTAACTCACTAGTAAAATTTCACTTGGTATCTCACTCCAAACTTCTAGTGTCCTTATGTAAAGTTAACATATAATATTTTCTTCATACAAGCGGTGATTGTACAGGGTAAGCATACTGCTAAACATCACACACACAACTCTGAAATCATTTTGGTAGGTGTCATTTTGCAATGGTTTTGGTAATGTAAAAACCTTGTACCATCATACCACTGAATATATGGGCAAGTTATACTTGGTTTTACAGAGCTTCACACAAAAAAAAGCTAGAAAAACAAATAGAGCCAGTCTGTAAAATCCTACAGACTAAACAGCCCCTTTGGCCTTTAGAATAAATTTTATCCAGTAATACTGCAATGGCCCAATGCAGTCTTGTCAAAGATCAAATGAACCTTTCTCTGCCAATCTTTATCTTTCATATAGTATATACACTACTCAAGAGTAAGGACACTTAAAACATCCCAGTTATTTTAAAGGGAGAGATACTTTATGCACAAACCTAGTTGCAGAAGGCCTCCTCACACAGGTTACTATTCAACTGTGTTACAAGGTCTTTTGATTAAGTAGCAGTGGTATTGAATCACATTATGTTAGATTTTTCCTCCAGATACAAGTATAACAAGGCATTTTAGAAAAGCAAAACAGACCAACTTATCTTAAAAAATAAGCTATAGGCTTTTTCTCAGTATTCCAGAAGCACAACTGTAAAATAACCAAATTATTGACATGCCATATATTAGACCTTTTCATTGCATCTAAGGAAAGGGATTACTCACATGGCTTGCTGGTAACTAACTTTCCTAATTGGGTTTCAATCTTTTCTATATAATCCACAGACAACCAAAGGAAAACTGTCATTGCTGAAGGACCACCACCATCACTTCTCCACAAGCCGAGCCTTCTCAGATCCAGAGTATCCACTGTCAGCTTAATATTCTTATTTAGAGCCACTGTAGAAACAGCATTTAAAACAACCATATCTTTCAAAACCATGGATCAAGTCATACATTTTACAACAATGACATGCTAAGATATAAGTATGATTAGAGTGTATTAAAACGATACTTCCATATTTTGTTCCCAGCACTGCATAAAATGTGTTGATAATTTGATATTTAAATTGGTTATCTCAAACTATGCAAAAAAAAAGTGAACTTCTGGTGTGACAATTTGGTAAAGATCTAAATACAGGATTCTTCATAAAAAAATATTTTTGCTCAGAATGACCACAGTTAATACCTACAAATATAGGTAAAAATACCACAAATCATTAACTCTTATTTGCTATTAGTCAATCCAATTCAGAACAATCCTATGAGATATGGAAACCACACATCATCTTTGGAAAATAGACTGAATGTCAATCTACAGTTAAATTCCTCTTAGCTTTAGTCAATTCATACATTTTTGCTTCATAAACCTAAGGATCTAAAACCCTAACCTGAAAAGATTCATGTTTCACCTCAGAAACATCTGTAGTCCTATTTACTATAGCTGAACACTTAATATATGCAGGAATGCAGGAGACAACAGCGGTAAAACTACAAATACACCTTAAAAGTGTAAGAAGCTACTAAGTTATTAATGCGTACACTGTAGACAACGATACTTCACTGAAAAATGGAACATTTAAAATGTATTTAACATCTTTGTGAAAGCAAATAAGATTATAATTAGTCACAATATAAATATTGTGTATATAAATATGAGTGTATTAATGCAATACTTTAAAGTTATAGTTAAAGAGCAGGCTAAAGAAAAAAAATAATCTTACCCTGAAATGGGATCCTAATATACTTGGTTGTAAACTGAAATAAGATTTAAAAAAAGAAAAAAAAAAAAAGGTGTATATAAATTAGTTTGCTTTTAACAAATTGATTAAAACAGAATAAGAAGTTTTAATTATCTGAACACCTTTCTTTGCTT